>JAGKTI010001942.1:0-30486 GCA_018397915.1 Birgus latro | reverse complement strand
GAAACTTGTGTACTTCGCGTCAGTATTGTAGCAAATAATTACAAATTACATATTGCGTCATAGCACCCCTCAGCTCTTGCATCAATTATCATTAAATGTGATTTTCAATATGACGTGCACTGATCCCAGATCCACAACCATCCGTTTCAAACTCCCAGACACTCCCCCTCAAGAAAAAATAGGTTGTGTTTTGTTCTACCATGGGGAGGGGTTATTCACTTAAAACCACCCTTGGCCACTAGTCTAATAGTCACAGGTACAGTTGGCAATATATGAACCTGGTACAGAATCAGTGTGCAGCAGAGGTCAGGCATTTGGTAACGTTGGGGCGCTCACCATCCACCCACTTGATGTACTGCTGCTTTGGGTGTCTGCCCTTTCCTCTCTTCTATCCTTCCTCTGCTGTCTTTCTTTCCTTCATTCTTTTCTCATCCAACTGTCTACAGGTGACTTTACACTCCCTTTTCTTTTTTTTCCTTCATTATTTCCTCTTCCTTCTGCCTGTGGGTGACTGTACACTGAGTTACAAGCCAAATGGTTTCCTGTACACCAGGAATCCATTTACCATGCTGGGTGGTAACCATATAACCAAATTTTGGCACCTGGTGGTTTAATGGGTAATTATGGCGCTCCAATTAGATTGAGCTTGTGAAGGTTTATATCCAAGGGGTGTTTGGGGTTTATTCCTCATGTAATGCCACTCAGGCATGAGTGAAGCTGGTCACTCATCTTAAGTGTCAGGACCAACTTGCCTAGCCCTGGGCTCCTACTATTCTCACGGAGCAGCGTGGGATTGGATGATGATGATGATGATGATGATGATGATGATGATGATAATGATGATGATAACAACCTTTTCATTATCATATATTTGTTGGTTGCACTGACATGAATGAACGGAGGTGATAACCCGCCGCGTCTCGTCAACGTATATACACATCCAAACGTTTTGTCATGCTCAGTCCCGTTGACATTTATTAACGTCTTGCAGTTGCAAGGTCCGTTATTTGCACATTATTCAAGTTTCGTGTGTGATTTTTGGTAGGCATATGTGGAAGACCTTCCTCTACCTGCTGGCAGGTGGCGACACTGCCTGGCCCAGAGTGACCCCCCACCCACATGCCATTTTCCCAGCAACTCAACTGTTAGCAGTGACCTGGCTAGTAAAGACATGTCGCGCCGTGATCTCTCTGACAATGAAGTTCAAGGCGAAAGTGATTCCCGATGTGGAGGACAAAGATTACGTGGCACAAGAGGAAAAAATGAGCATAAGTGATGAGGGGGTAACGTCCCCAAGGAAGATGCAGTATGTTGATGTGTTTTGTGAGTGAAACTGCTTATATCACCTATATTATTGTGTAAAACTCAATATACTCTTGTACTACATATAAATTCGTACCAAATAAATAAATATCTACCTATTCTGATGTCAGGGGGAATTTACGTTTTTCAAAGGGGTAAAGATATTGTATAACTCGTGTACACAATATATAGCTATGTGTGCTAAGAATGACTATCGAGTCATTTACTGAGAGAGAATAGACTTGTGAAATCGAGCAGCGATTTCACTCTATGCTGGCTCACTTCGCCAATTCTCTAGAGTCGAGAATTTATAGACTTTCTCAGCGGTACGCAGCAGAGACTAGACGCTCTATTAGGCTGCAATATTGTACCGTTGGCCTCTAAGAAAGTTAGTTTCTCCCCCCAACAATCAAAAAATGATAATAATAAAGATAACAGGATCTTGGCTGAGCCAAACTCCTAGCTAGCACAACGGATTAAAGGATTAATGCCAAAAGCTGGCCTAAGTACCAGTCGTGATTTAATACAAAAACTTGTGCTAACGTGGAGTAGCAAAACTATATTAAATAAGTGGGAAAATTAAACACGACTGTTACACTTAACAAAGCTCAAGAAAACGAACTGTAAATCTATTGAATACAAGCAAATAAATTTACGTTACATGACTCCAATTCAAATCAAATGAAAGAAATGCACTCACTCACTCAGACAAACAGCTAAATATTTCAAAAAAAAAAAAATTAATCCTAGGAAAAAACAGAAAATACTAATCGGTATGGATGAAACAGAGCTGCTGTGACGATCACCAAAGTGGGTGGGAGCTGCAGGAGACACGCCAATACAAGCTGAAATCTGAAATCGCTAAGAAAGCACAAAAGCCTAGAAAGGTGTCCCGCATTGCGCCGTGTCTACAGGCAGACTGAGCTCTCATTTGAATCGGCGGCGCAACGAGCGTGGGAGGTGCGCGCGCCGGCATATAACGGCTACCGCGCCAAACAGACAATTCAAATTTATGGGACGATGTCACGACTTACTTAACATAACGTTACAATGTAGAAAATTCGTGACATTACGCCCCTGAAAAATTTCAAATTTTACTCTAGAGTAAAATATGACACTATATATACAGTATATATATATATATATGCATCGTAGCTCAGTCACACAAGATTCACACTGTGGTGTGTGTACTATCCTGTTAAAGGAGGCAAAACAGTGTCGCCTATGAGCGTAAAAACCTCGTATTTACGTTAGGGAAAGCAAGCTTGAGGGAAAAACTCTGAGACGACAGTGGAAAGTCCTGCACTCAGGTCAACTGAGCGAAAATTCGCTACATTTACATTAACAACTAATTGTTATGTAGCGTGGTGTATGTGATACACGGTGTAGGTGTGACAGTTGTAGTGTAACTGTACCTACGTGTAAGCAATAATAATAATACATGTTAATGCAATAATAAAGGCGACAAGGGCAGAGGAGATGAAGTGCCAGCGTGCAGCAGTCAATCAATGGTCCTGGACATCATCTTCACCCAACGACTGTACCTGTGGGATGAATCAAGGTGGAGTATCAATAGTGTCAATAAAAGGAGTTGCACTAACTTACAATTTCATCCACCCAGCAGTCAATCCACACACAAAAGAAAGTACTCTTTGGCTGAAAGTCAGCCAACAGCAAATTTCGTACGTATGTCGCCATTATTTCCCCAATCGTTGCCTTTTTTAACCTACACTTACGCCTAATAAAGGGCTCATCGTCGGTGCCCTCGGCGAGATCGCACCACGACTACCCGCCTGTCATCAGTGTCCTCGGTTGGGCTCGGGCTCACCGTGACTGCACACTTATAGCTATACTTATCATTACAAAGGGCTCGTCACCTCGACTGCCCGTTTGTCATCGGTGTCCTCGGTTGGGCCCACCGTGACTGCACACTTATAGCTATACTTATCATTACAGAGGGCTCGTCACCTCGACTGCCCGTTTGTCCTCGGTGTCCTCGGTTGGGCTCACCGTTACTGCACACTTATAATTATACTTATCATTACAAAGGGCTTGTCACCTCGGCTGCCCGTTTGTCATCGGTGTCCTCGGTTGGGCTCACCGTGACTGCACACTTATAGCTAGTAAAGGTAGTCGAGAATCCCTATGCAACTTTGGCAGGTCACATTTTAATACCCTGCATGGGTGTGAACACTCATGTGGCTTCTGTGTAATCTCCGGGAATCCTCAGGGAGGCCCTCAGCTCGAGACACACCACAAGGTAATTCAAACTCAGCCTCAGATTGCCTCTGCGGGGTCTCGGACTTCCCCCCTTAACCTACCTTAATCTGCGGTGCACTTATAAGCTACAGTACATATGTATGTACAGACCCCAGACATATTATGTCCTGTGGGGCCAACAAGCGAGACGTGAGGTCTTAGCAGCATAGTACTGACTGGGAACCAAGCTAGTTCTTGGATTGCCAAATCTCTTAGAACAGCACAGTCTTAGGGAACCCAGTGTACAACAGACACCCACATTAATCATATAGTACTGACTGGGAACCAAGCTAGTTCTTGGATTGCTAAATCTCTTAGAACAGCACAGTCTTAGGAAACCCAGTGTACAACAGACACCCACATTAATCATATAGTACTGACTGGGAACCAAGCTAGTTCTTGGATTGCTCAAATCTCTTAGAACAGCACAGTCTTAGGGAACCCAGTGTACAGCAGATACTCCCATTACCACTGCCCTCTCTCACACGACTCAGAGATTATGGGCGTGGATTCAAACGGCGCAGGAAGGAAACTTTCCTGAATGGTGGTACGTCGACACACATTGCAGGAGTTCACAAAACTGTCTATATCCTGTCCCATTCCTGGCCAGAAAAAGTCAGCACGGATACGGCCTTGGGGTTTCTTTTTGCCCATATGACCTCCTGATGCTAAACAATGACCCCATTGTAATACTACCTGGCGGTAGTTTGTAGGAATGACAAACTGCAGTCGAACCTCGCCCTCGGGTGTTCGTGACTCACGGTAGAGCCGTCCTTGAAGGAACCTGGCTCGTCCACCCCGTGAATACTTGGTCACTTTACCCTTTTGTTTCTTCCGCACAACAGCAAGGGTCGGGTCAGTCTGTTGCTTTTGGACAACATCTTGACTGCACATCAGATCTTGTGGCAATGCAATAGCCACTGGGGCAACACAATTTGGAGCCGTGGCCATGGCTCGTGTTACTGCAGCCGAAGTCTGAGTAGTGACATCTGTGGTGCAACTATACTTGGCACCTGGTATATTGCCTATTATGAGGTCAAACAAAGGTTCTTGCATGACAACTGCAACTGCTGAACCTGTGTAAAAGGGAGATGCTACCTGGATACGTGCCTCAGGAAACAATCTCACTGATCCATCAATAAGCTGAGCTTGGATCTGTCTGCCTGTATACTCTTCAGGACGAACAAGACTCTGCCTGACAGTACAACCTGAGGAACCATTGTCTCTCAGTACATTAACAGAAACACCTCCCACAAACCCTGGCTAAACAAGGAAGGCACTGTTACCTGTGGGAGGGCCTGTGGAGGAAGCGGCCAGCCATTGATAAGGCTGCATGGCACACATCTCTTCAAATCTGACAGGAGTATTTGCCTTAGGGATCGTACCCGAACTAGATGCATGAGGAGTTGTACTCACCATCTAGGGAGCAGGAGCACTGACGGCCTGTGGAGGAGAGTTCACCGTCTCAGGGGGACTGGTGAACTGTGAAGGAGCTGTGCTGGTGGGGACGGCACCGTCGTGCACTTGTTGAGGAATGAGGGATGCGTTTGCCTCGTGCCTCCAATACACTGGGGCTGGTGTCGAAAAGGTTTGTCCCGGTTGGCGATTGCGTGGCTGATACTGCTGTTGTTTAGGGTACTGCTGCTGGTTAGGGTACTGGTTGTACCTCTTCCAGTCAGGTTTCTGTGTATTCTGCCCCTGGTCCTTCTGCGGTTTGCTTGGACCCTGGTCATTATTTTGAGAACGGCCTTGATGCGGGGGTTCAGTCTGGGACTGCTTACCAGACTTAGCAGTGTCTGTCCTGTTCCAGGACTGCTGCTTACGAGTTTCGTACCCGTACGCACTAAAGAAAGCATCAGCGGTTTGTACCATTTTGGATGCGTCCTTCACTTTGGACATCTTGAGCTGGGCCACAAGCTCAGCAGGCCACGACTTTTCCAGCTGCGTGCGCAGCACGAGGTCAATCATTCCCTCTCGAGTGCTGGGAGTCTCGTCCTTCTCCATCCATTCGCCCAAATATGCCGTGAGACGGTCAAGGAACTGAACGGCTGTCTCCTTTTCCTGGAGACGAGCCTTCATGAACTGACTTCTAGCATGATCAACAGTAAGACCGTACGCTTTGATGAGTGCGGTCTTCATCATCTTATACGTGAGGTTGTCTCCGCGAATTCTGTGGAGAATGTCGAGGGCGGGGCCCTCAAACAGGCTAAGGAACTGAAGCCACTTAGCTGCCTCATCCAGATTGTACAGGTTTGCCATATCTTCGAAACAAGTTATAAATGGCTCGATTCGCTCGCCTTCCTTGTAAGAGGGAAGCTTGAGACGTGGAGTTGCTAGAAAAGGTGCTGGGAGAGGAGTAGGGGAGTTTGGATTGGCTGCACCCGGTGTACTGAAGCCAAGGAGTCTCGCTTTAGTTTAAGCACCTCCAACTCGTGTTCACGTTCTCTCTCTCGCTCCTCGCGCTCGGCACGCTCCCATCCTTCACGTGCCTCGCGTTCAGCATGCTCGTGTTCACGTGCTTGGCGCTCGTGCTCAAGTTCATGCTCTTTCTGCCATTCTTCGTACTCACGCTGCTGTTGACGTTCCTCGCGCTCGCGCTCTCAATCCTCGTACTCACGCTGTTCTTTCTCATGCTCACGTAGTTCTTTCTCATGCTCGCGTAGTTCTTTCTCATGCTCGCGTAGTTCTTTCTCATGCTCGCGCTGAATTTTCTGCTCTTCACAGGCAGCATTTTCACGTTGCTGCTCGTAATTGAAGCGCGATAGGACATAATCTCGAATTTCCTGGGGGTTAGTAAGCCCCATGTCTTTAGCTTCTTGCACGAATGCACTAGACTCCATCGCGCTTGGTTTGAGACTGAATGACAACTGAGACTAAGTATGAGTGAGTGATTCGATAATAATTTTAGGCTAGGAGTTTATCCTGGAATGAGGTCGCCAGATGTCAGGGGAAATTTACGTTTTTCAAAGGGGTAAAGATATTGTATTACTCGTGTACACAATATATAGCTATGTGTGCTAAGAATGACTATTGAGTCATTTACTGAGAGAGAATAGACTTGTGAAATCGAGCAGTGATTTCACTCTATGCTGGCTCACTTCGCCAATTCTCTAGAGTCGAGAATTTATAGACTTTCTCAACGGTACGCAGCAGAGACTAGACGCGCTATTAGGTTGCAATATTGGACCGTTGGCCTCTAAGAAAGTTAGTTTCTCCCCCCAACAATCACAAAATGATAATAGTAAAGATAACAGGATCTTGGCTGAGCCAAACTCCTAGCTAGCACAACGGATTTAAGGATTAATGCCAAAAGCTGGCCTAAGTACCAGTCTTGATTTAATACAAAAAGTTGTGCTAACGTGGAGTAGCAAAACTATATTAAATAAGTGGGAAAAATAAACACGACTGTTACACTTAACAAAGCTCAAGAAAACGAACTGTAAATTTATTGAATACAAGCAAATAAATTTACGTTACATGACTCCAATTCAAATCAAATGAAAGAAATGCACTCACTCACTCAGACAAACAGCTAAATATTTCAAAAAAAAACTTAAGCCTAGGAAAAACCAGAAAATACTAATCGGTATGGATGAAACAGAGCTGCTGTGACGATCACCAAAGTGGGTGGGAGCTGCAGGAGACACGCCAATACAAGCTGAAATCTGAAATCGCTAAGAAAGCACAAAAGCCTAGAAAGGTGTCCCGTGTCGCGCCGTGTCTACAGGCAGACTGAGCTCTCATTTGAATTGGCGGCACGACGAGCGTGGGAGGTGCGCGCGCCGGCGTATAACGGCTACCGCGCCAAACAGACAATTCAAATTTATGGGACGATATCAAGACTTACTTAGCATAACGTTACAATGTAGAAAATTCGTGACATCTGAGTGGTTTGGAATAGGTATCCCTCGCACAGAAAACGTCTTCTCTGGAGCGCGGCTCAAGAGAAGACGGTACCAGGTGAGGGGAAAGTTACCTGTACAGGGCACTTCTAAGCTCAGGTGAACACTTTCTCTCTGTATTTTCAATGTTTCTCATAAAAGCGGAGTTTTTAGCCAAAAAAAAATCTTCAAAAATCTGTCGGGATTGGGAAAGGGTCATTCGTAAAAAATTTGCCGGGATGCGGTGGGTTAATTATTAGCAGAAGTGGCCAGCTATATGTGATACATGAATGTCTGAAATCATAGTTAGACCTCCACTTCATACAGACACTGTAACAAGTTCATTTGTGGCCAACTGTACATAAGAGTACAAAGAATGTACAGACAACAGAAGGCCTGTTGGCTCATGAAGCAGTTACCTGCTGGAAAAAAAGCCTAAGTCAACTAAGACCTACCCAATAAGTAAGAGAAAAGAATAGAATAGAGGAAGGCTCTCCCCCACGCACCAAACCGTCCGGTTTAACTGGCAAGAAAAAAAAATGCTGTTAGAAAGAAAAAGCTGAAATTTTTTATAGAAGAAGCACAAAGGCAATGAGTATGCACTCTGTGGTATGTATTCTACATATCTGTAAAAGAAAAGCTAACAATAGCCGTTCTCGTTACTGAACAAACGTCTCCCAGTCGTCAGCATCACTTCAACCTGGAATTTAACAACGCTAAGTTATTTATGGCCTAAAGACAAAAAAAAAATTCCATAGACGAATTTCAAATGTATCAATACTTTTTGCACTACGTACTATTGCTAGTAACTTATTCTATTGTTTCCTTGCGCGACCGTTAACCCCTGAATGGCACCCCAGGGCGGCTCCAGAACCATTTTTTCAATTTTGAGAATCGATGTTTTTTTTTTTTTTTTTACGATGTTGAACGGAATTGTCTGGTGCATCCAAGAATGTTATTTTTAGTTTCTAAACCCAACCTGTGATTTACTGTTAATCGCGGAAAAAACAAAAAAACAAAAAAATCAAAATGACAGCAGTCGCAAAGGTGAAAAGTAACCAAATGGGTGCTAATGCAGCATAATAAATAATATCCATATATTCGCCCAAAAAATACTTCATTTGCTGCTGAAATTGTCTGGAATGATTACAAATATGTAAGACAAACAAAATCAGTACATACTTTAGGTACCTGTGTAATAAAGTAATTATTACGATCATTTTTTCAGTATTTTTGATGTATATTATGTTTATGCAAGTATCGAGTTACTCTTGTTGTCTGGGTGGCATGGTATGTTTCAAAAGAGAGACGAAAGATGCTATTTTTAATCTGTTACCAGATAAGGGTGCAGCTGTATATGTATAGGGTGAACCGTCACGGCCAAATTCAATACGACACAAGATAAGCATGTTAGATCGGGGAATGAGCGGGAGTTGATAAGGTTGTACATTAGGGCGGGTCGAAAATTTAAAGTACGACAAAACATGCCTATTTTGAAGCCCTGTAGTATGTTTTCACATGAACTTATTGTATTTTTAACCCATGGAATCTCATCGACGTATGGGTATGTCGCGATGTTTTGTCACAGCTACACCCATCGACGTACAGGTACGTCGCACAATTGCAAGGGTCATAATATGCACAATTTTCAAGTTTCATGGGTGATTTTTGGTAGGCATATGTGGGAGACCTTCCTCTACCTGCTGTCAGGCGGGGATACCCCACCTGGCCCCCCTTCCAACCCCTCCCACCAACACTGGGCAATTCACCTGTTAGCAGTAAGCTGGCCAGTAAAGGTATGTTGCCCCACGGTCTCTCCAGTGACGAAATTCACGGTGAAAGTGATTCCTGAGGTGGAGGACAAAGAAAAAAAGAAGCTAGAGCAAGAAACAAACAGAAGTGATGAGGTGGTAATGTCATAAAGGAAGGTTCCATATGAGGGTGTGTTTGGTGACTGAACAATGCTTCTATTGCCTATATAAATGTGTGAAAACCAATATAGTCTGTTACGACACATAAATTCATACCAAATACATAAATAAATACGTAATTGAAAGTGGCTTGAATCAGTTAATCCTTCCATAGTTCGTTTTCCTTAGCCAGATACCCTGAAAAAGAAGGAAAACGTAAGGTTACATGACACCTGTATCAACATTTTTAAGCACAGGATCGCGATTTCTCTATGAATTTTCGATATTTCTTACCAAAAGCGAAGGTTTGAGCCAATAAAAATTTTTCCCAAAAATGCTCGGGATTTTGTGGTAACGTAGGTTGGAAATCGGTCGGGACGTGACGGGTTAAAAATGAGTCAGCGGTACTCCAGCAACTTTCAATTTAGTTTTTACAACACTGACGCTCCAAGCATTCAGTGATTACAGGTGAATGGCAACTCTGTAAATGATAACCCATTGTTTTGCATTTCTAATACCAACTACACGAACTGGTACTGGTTTACAGTTTTGAATTTTGTATGAGTTTGCATATTTTACTGGAATCATGGCCAGTTGCAGCACACAAGATTGCACAAAAGACTGTTTTCAGCTCATCACGCAGTCTTCTGGTAAATCAGTTGCCCACTAGCTGTGATTTCATAAGGGCATATTTGGAACATAAATCCACAAATCCGTCATTGAGCACCCAAGCCTATGTGGAAACTGTTACACTTGAAGTAGTAAGAAATTACGAGAAAGCTTCCATCTCAACGGTTGGTTACACCAGTGTTATTAGTGTAAAAGACACAGGAGCTTAGGAAACATCCAGTGAGCAAAAGGACTTCCAACACCTACAAAGAGAAACTCACCAGCTTTGAAACCTTATTTGACAGTCTTTGCAAATATTTCAAAGACTTCAATAGACGTGAGAGTCTCAATGCGCTAGAGCAGACAAGATATTGCTGAGGAGTGGCCTTTCTGGGTTGACCAAAATAGTTGCAGAAAAATGTATATTGGTGGAATAGACCGGAAGAAGACAGCACAAAATACCTTGTAAGTGTGCAACAAACAAAGTGATGAAAAGGAAGCTCTATGAAGAGTCCACTAGAGATACTAGGCAAAATAATGAAGATATAATGACAGCATGTATTGACGAAATTGATGCCTGTGATGAACAATATGATCAATATGTTGATGATGATACTGTAGAAGTAGATGGAAGCAAACAGACTGAACAGTGTCAAAACGGATTAGTCTATCCTGAGCTAAGTCGTGTAGCTGATCGATGTGAAGTAAGGAATAGAGACATCTGCTCCATTGTGAGTGCAACACTGGAAGATATGAAATTTCTTTGTGAAGATAATAAAGTTGATCCCAGTAAACTCTGCTGTCAGAGAAAATACTGGAGAGATGTCACATTGCAACAGCATAAAAATGACTTGAAGGAGATCATTTGCATCGGTTTCGATGGAAAAATCGATCAGACGCTCAAGAAAACACCAGATGGTCAAAGAATCGGTAAGGAAGATCACTACTTAGTAGTTGCTTTTTCCGACGCCATTTGCATCGACCACGTTTCTCCCGAAAGTGGAAGAGCAGTAGATTTTGGCAAGGAAGTCATGTCTGTCATTCGAAAAACAGATTCAACAAATTCGTTGTAAGCTATCGTCTGTGATGGGACAAATGTCAATACTGGAAAGAGAAATGAAGTGATCCGTAGCTCGAAACACAGCTTGGTAGACCACTACAGTGGCTTGCTTGTTTGTTGCATCTTGTTGAAATCATTTTCCGAAGGTATTTCAAGGCAGTTGATGGATCAAGAACAGGTCCGTGAGGCTGCAGAGGAGAAGTAGGTCAATCGCTTGATTTGACCCAGAAGATCTTCCAGTTGTTGGTTATGAACGTGTTACTTTAAAAACTTGCATTTTACCAGAAGGAGTTGTAAGTGATCTCAGCAAGGATCAGGGCTACCTGTACTGTGAATGTTTGGCAGTGCAGTTGCGAAGTGGAGATATTAATGAAGGTGTGGCACCATCTGAACAACCAGGACCGATAAATCGTGCCAGGTGGCTTACGAGAGCTAATCGAGTATGGCGACTTTACATGTCAAAGGAGCAACTATCACCAACCCTAAAATGTCTGATTTCATTCATTGTAAACTACTATGCTCCTGTGTGGTTCAGGGTGAAAGCCAACAGCTCGTGTCAGGATGGAGCCAAAAATTTCTTCTTCATGGTGGACCTCCTTCAAAAGCTGCCGTTGGAGGATCAGGCGATCATTGGCCCTGTGGTTGCCTATAACAGTTACTTCTGTCACCCAGAGAACATCCTGTTGTCGGCTGTTGCTGATGAAGAAATCGGCGTATGCTCGATGGCGATCAGGTTGATGAAAAAAGCACAGATGAATCAAAATGACGACCAAGCCTCAGTTAGAATATATGAAAAATCGGCACTGAAGATAAACGTCGATACCAAGAAGTACATTGAGCTGGTAGAGCTTTCTTCTGTCACAGTTCCTCCATTGCTGAAGAATAGACTGGACCAAATGAACGAAAGCCAACCCATTGTACTGGAAGTGTACCCTTGCCATTCCCAAGGAGTGGAAAGCTGCATCAAGGACATCACATCCACCATAAGTAATGTATTTGGGCATGAATCACGTCATGGTATGCTCGTCCAATGTAGGCGATCTCGCAGCTTGTTCCCGAAGCGTGAGAGTAAACAAGACTTTTGGTGTGTTCAAGGGTTCGTGCCATTTCTGCCGTTCCTTTTCATTTCATGAAATAATGCTTGTCACGAATTTCCTACATCGTGAAATTGTGTATCGTAAATCGTGACATTGACTGATTTTGCGGGAGCAACGAATAGTTCTGAAATCCATGAGATTTTACTCATTCTCTTAACCGTCTGCTCGTGTACTCATATTTGCATCAAGTTTTCAAAACTTTCGTCATTTTCTCACGAGTGACTGTCTTTATGTGCAGACGGTGCATTCTTTTGAGTGATAATTTCTGGATTGTCGTTTCTTTGCACTTGCCTCGCTGGCCATTAGTTGGCCACGCCCTTTTCACACGATGCTCCTTGTGTTTGGGCAGCATCGAGTTAGTCGTCCCTTAGCAGTCACGGAGAGTGGATTTGCGATACCCAACGCGGATAGATTTCTTCTAATGATCTCGGAATATCCTGCAGTATCGGCGTTTTCTCGAATCTCCCACCAACCTTTTGATCGACTATAGCAGCGACGGTCTCATCTCCTCTGACCAGTATTTCTTTTGTTTTTCATAGGCTTAAGGCTATTTAGATATTCAGCGTACTGCTTTATTTAGCTATTTGCTAGAGTTCTTGAGTGAGTGCGTTTCCCTTTATTTGATTTTGAATAGATTCATGTAATGTAAATTTATTTTCATGTAATTAATAAATTTACAGTTCGTTTTCTTGAGCTTTCTTAAATGTAACAGTCGTGTTTGATTTCCCCACATATTTAGTACACTTTTGCTACTCCAAGTTAGCACAACTCCTTATATTAATCACAGCTGGTACTTAGGCCAGCTCTTGGTATTAATTCTTAATTCCGTTGTGCCAACTAGGAGTTCAGTTCAGCCAAGATCCTGTTTATTGTTATTATTATTATTATTATTTGAATGTTAAGAGGTTAACTAACTTTCTCAGAGGCCAACAGTACAGTAATACAGCCTTCTTGAGCGTTTAGTCTCTGCTGTGTACTGTTGAGAAAGTTTATAAATTCTCGACTCCAGAGAACTGGCGAAGTAAGCCAGCATAAAAGTGAAATCGCTACTTGATTTCACGAGTCGATTCTCTCGTGATAATCGACTCGATAGTTATTTCTATTGTCCACAGACATATTACTATTCTCTCGTAACATCTGGTTTCACATTTATTTATCATATAAATTATAATCTCAATTTCCCCCTGACAATGCCTTTTCTATGATTTGAATACATATATTTCAACTGTTACATTTTTTACATTCAAATTTAACACAGAAATTACAATTTATTTCATCCGAAAAAATAGCATGTGTTTCTAATATTTTTGAGAAATAACCCTATTTTTATATCCATGTTGCTGGAATGGGCACGTATATATCAAAACATTTTTTTCGTAGTGTTATTGTCATTGTAAAGGAGCACCATTCTGACTATGTTTCAACCTGCAAATCCTAAGTTGATTCTTTTTCGACCAACCCTATTGTACATCAATATATTCAGCACAAGAACACCTTATATGATGCTGAAATGGTTGTGCAAACCTAAAAAAGATGTAAAACGAACAAAGTTCATAATATGGGTACTTAATAAAAAATATAATCATGACCGCCCCTTTTTTATGTTTATAATATTTATTTCCCTGTGGAACTGTCTTTGTAGTCTGGGTGGTACGTGTGTCGAAATAGAGGAGACGTATGCTATTTTCAGTCTGTCCTCAGATAAATGGTGCAGCTGTGAGTGTTTAGGGGCAACTGTTGCGGTCAAAAAACGTTAAGTCCGGAGATTAGCACGTCCGACTGGGGAGTTCTTCTTCTTTCGGCTCTCCCCTTAGGGGTCGCCACAGCGGATCACCCGTCTCCATCTTTCTCTGTCTTCTGCATCTTCATCTGTTGCACCTACCACCTACACGTCCACCTTCACTGCATCCATAAACCTTCTCTTTAGCCTTCCTCTCTTTCTCCTGCCTGGTAGCTCCATTTCCAGCATCCTCCTCCCGACATATTCCTCATCCCTCCTCCACATATGTCCAAACCATCTCAGTCTCGCCTCTCTAACTTTATCCCCAAACTGACGCACTTGCGCTGTCCCTCTAATATGGTCATTTCTAATTCTATCTAACCTCGTCACTCCTAGTCAAAAACGCAACATCTTCAATTCTGCTGCCTCCAGCTCTGTTTCCTGTCTTTTTGTCATTGGTACCATCTCCACCCCGTACAACATGGCTGGCCTCACTAGAGTCTTATAAACTTTCCCTTTCATTTCTGCAGAGACCCTTCTGTCACAGATCACTCCTTTCACCTTTTTCCACCCACTCCATCCAGCCTGCACTCTTTTTTACCTCTCTACCACACTCTCCGTTACTTTGTACAGTTGATCCCAAGTAATTGAATTGATCGACCTTTGCCACCTCTACACCTTGCAGTCTCACGGTTCCCCTGTCATCTCTCTTATTATCACACATGTACTCAGTCTTGCTTCTGCTTACTTTCATTCCCCTTCTTTCCAGTACCACAGCTCCTTTTTCGGTACCCTACCATAAGCCTTCTCCAGTCTATAAATACACAGTGCAACTCCTGGCCTTCTCAATACTTCTCCATCACCATTCTCAAAGCAAAATTAGTATGGCATCTGTAGTACTTCTCCCTGGCATAAAACCAAATTGCTCCTCACCGATCCTCACTTCTCTTCTCATCCTAGCTTCCACCACTCTTTCCCATATCTTCATTGCATGGCTGATCAACTTTATACCTCTGTGGTTGCTGCAGCACTGCACATCACCCTTGTTCTTGAAAATCGGAACTAGAACACTTTTTCTCCAATCCTCTGGCATCCTCTCACCCTCAAGGATTTTATTAAACAATCCGGTAAACCACGTCACAGCCATCTCTCCTAAGCCCCTCCATGCCTCCACTGGTATACCATCTGGGCCCACTGCCTTACCATCCTTCATCCTCTTCATGACATTCCTCACTTCCTCTCTGCTGATCTCTTGCACTTCCTGATTCACTACCTCCAACTCTTCCAACCTTCTCTCTCTCGCATTTTCTATATTCATCAGCTCTTTGAAATACTCCTTCCACCTTCTTAGTACACTCTCCTCACTTGTCAGTACATTGCCATCTGCATCCTTTATCACTCTAACGTGCTGCACATCCTGCCCAGCTCTGTCTTTCTGCCTGCCTACTCGGTACAGGTCTTTTTCCCCTTCTGTACTATTCAACTTCTCATACAACTTCTGGTATGCCTTTTTATTTTTATTTTTTTTTAGCTTAGCAACCTCTTTCTTGGCTGCGTTCCTCGTCTCCTTATACTCCCGAATGCTTTCCTCGTCCCTGTGCTTATCCATATTCTTCTTTGCCTGCTTCTTCCTCTTTATGCCGGGGGCACGGTGGCTCAGAGGTAGAGCATCAAGCTCGGGACCGGGGGGTCGCGAGTTTGAGCCGCACCCGGGACCGCCATGCCGGGAGGGGTAGCGCTCTCCTGTTACCTAGCGGGGCTATATGATCTCATTGTAAGGTCTAGCTCGGGGATTCTTTAATCCTTTTCTCCTCTTTATGCTATCCTGTAGTTCCTCATTCCTCCACCAAGTCTCCTTGTCTTCCCTCCTCCGTCCCGATGTCACCCCAAGTACCTTCTTGGCTTTCTTCCTCACCACTTCTGAGATGACTGACCAACCCTCCTCGTCTTCCCTGCCTCCGAAAGCCTGACTCACTTCCTCCCTAAAGTTACTACTGAAGTTTTGCTCCTTCAGCTTCCACCACCTAATCCTTGGTTCAGCTCTCACATTCCTCCTTGTCTTCGCTCTCAAGCTAATATTGCCAACCAATACCCTATGGTGTCTTACTATACTCTCCCCTAGTACTACCTTACAATCGCTGAATTCTTGCAAGTTGCATCTCCTACATAGGGTATAATCTATCTGTGTACTCCTTCACCCACTCTTATACGTAATCCTGTTCTCCTCCTTCTTCTTGAAATAAGTGTTTACTACAGCCATCTGCATCCGTTTTGAAAAATCCACAATCATCTGGCCCTCCGCGTTCATCTCCCCGACACTGTACCTGCCTATCACCTCTTCGTCACCACTATTTCCTATTCCAACATGCCCATTCAAATCCGCTCCCATAACCACTCTTTCCTCCCTGGGTATGCTCTAAAACACTTCCTCTACTTTTCTCCAGAACTCTTTCTTTTTCTGCAACTCACACCCCATTTGCAGGGCATATGCACTAATGACATTAATCAGGACCCCCTCAATTGCCATCCTCAAACTCATTACTCTGTCCGACACTCTCTTCACCTCCAGTACACTTTTCCTTCACTGCTACCCCCACACCATTTCTCCTCCCATCCACGCCATGGTAAAACAACTTGAACCCTCCTCCAATCGTCCTTGCTTTACTTCCCTGCTATTTCGCTTCCTGCACACGCAGTACAGTATATCTAACTTTCTCCTTTCCATCATGTCGGCCAGCTCTCTTCCATTACCCATCATCGTGCCCACATTCAAAGATCCCACTCTCATCTTCACACTTATAATTCTTTCCTTTCTCTCCTGCTTCCTCTGGAACTGTCTTCCTCCTCTCCTCCTCCTCTCCTTCCTTTGTCCAACAGTCGCATACTTTCCCCCGGCCCCCTGTTGGACAACAGCACCAGTGGTGGTCGTTGTTAACCCGGGCCACGACCGATCTGGTATAATGTTTCCTTTTGTGCTCTGCATATTGAATTGGGTAAGGTTTTTACGCCGGATGCCCTTCCATAATACAACCCTCCCCATTTATCCGGGCTTGGGACCGCTACTGAGTTGCACTGCCTTGTAACCCCCAGTGGCTGGGTTATGTTATGTTATTTGTAAGTACAATAAACATAGAATATGAATATTTTCATGCAAATACTTAAAACATAAAAGGAAAGCAATACAATAATAGAAATTATGACACAAAAATAAATGAGTAAAATATACAAAACATTGTTATCTTTACACTTGTAGGGTTCTAGATTGTGGAGTGGGGAGCGAGCGCGAGGGGTCCTTACCTTTCTCCTCCCTTCCCCAGGTTAAAAGCAAACTTTTATAACCAGACAGAGTCTGGAAAACACACTCCGATCCTCTGTTTTCTTGACTTACTTTCTTATTCTTACACTAACACTTATTTCCTTAGTCAATCTTACACTACCGCACTTCGTTATTCATAATAATTCTATTTTCACTAATATACACTTACTTTTTTTAACAGTTCTTTACACACTAGTTTCACATTACTTACAAATATGTCACACTAGTACCTTAGAAATGTATGGTTTCCTGGGAAGCAGGGAGGGCAGAGAGCCACCTTACAGCCGTGACGCTGCCAGGTGGTGAGTTTTTGCTTTCACTGCTGCCTCTCTGTTGTGGCACAAACGTGGCACCGAGTCTGGGCACTCCTGCCAGCTCTTGTTGGTCCTTGGGCATCACTGGGTGGCGGCAATTTCTCCAAAAAATGCACTGCACCCCAATCCTTTGCACCAAGTCAGTCTGGAGGGTCATGAATAGTACTTGTACGTCCCCGTGGTGATGACGATAGTGTACACTATTCCTGCAGGACGAATTTCCTACCCTGGGGGTTTTTCAAGAATTCTCCCCCAGTATCCCTGCTTGTCGTAAGAGGCGACTAAAAGGGTTGGTGGTGGGTTAGTGCCCCACCCTCTGAAAACAACTAACTAAAAATACAAACAGGAAGCCTCGAACCAGGACTGACCAAAAGTTGACGATAAAGGAACGGACAAAGGACGAGATAAAGATTGCGACCTGGAATGTGAGGGGTATGAATAATGAGGTGAAAGAGAGAGAGATTGTACAGGTGCTTGAGTGTGCGAAAGTGGATATATGTGGAATAACTGAAACTAAATGGCCAGGTGAGAGTGTGAGAGAATGGGAATATGGATGGGGTATATGCGCGGGAGTGGGTGAGAATGAGAGGGCGAAAGAGGGAGTGTGTATTGTTGTGAGCAACAGGTGGAAGGAGAATGTAAGAGAGTATGGATCAGTTGGGTCAAGGATTGTGTGGGTAAGAGTGAAAGTTGGACTACAAATGTGGACAATTGTGTGCGTGTATGCTCCAACGCAAGATCGTGTAAGTAGAGTGAGAGAAGAGTTTTGGACAAATGTGGAAACCTGCTTGGAAAAGTTTGAAAGGAATGAGAGTGTTTCTGATTGGAGATATGAATGGAAAAGTAGGGAATGAGAAGGTGGATGGAGTGGTTGGTGAGTGGGGTGTGCCTGCAGAGATGGATGAGAATGGCAGTGCTTTAGTGGACATTTGTGCTGGGAGGGGGTAGGTGGTAGTTAATACCCTCTTCAGGCACAAAATGATCCATAGGTATACATGGCGAGTTGTGAGAAGAGAGGACGGGGGAATGAATGAACGGAAGGCAATGATTGACTATGTGTGTGTGTGGATGAAAGGATGAGAAGATGTATAATGGATGCAAGAGTACATAGAGGTTGGGGGAGTGGACTTTCTGACCACCACTTGGTGGTGGCCAGAATCAGAATCCAAACAAGATGGAGGAAGAGAAGAAGGGAAAGACAGGAGGAAGTATTTGTTACAATGAGGGTAGAAAAGTTACAAGAGGAGGGAATAAAGACTGAATATAGAAGGGAAGTGGAGGAGCGATTGGGTAAATCTAGATTGGAGCAGATGGGGGACGTGGAGGGGGTATGCAAGGTATTCACAGAAGAAATCTGTGCAGCACGTGAGGCGGTGTGTGGGGTGAAGAGAAGACGAAAGGGGGTTCAGGGAACAGCATGGTGGACTGAAGAGGTGAGAGAGGCTGTGGCACAAAAGAAGAAAGCATATAATGAGTGGATGAGGAACAGGGGCAACAAAGAAGCTGAGAGACAGACGAGAGAGTTATATGTAGTGAGGAGGAGAGAGGTGAAAAGATTAGTAAGAGAGAGTAAGAAGAGAGTGGATGAGGAATTTGGAAGGAATTTGAGTGCAACGTCCATCTCAGCAGTTACTTCAACAAAAAAGGGATGAGGCTATGGCACACCTAATGTCTGATTTGCCTCGTATCTCTGATTGGGGTAAAAATAATCGTGTTATTTTTAATGCATCCAAAACTCAGTTCTTACACTTATCAACCCGACAAAATCTTCCTCAGGATTACCCACTAATGTTTAATAATGAACAGTTATGTCCTGCATCATCCTTGAACATGCTTGGGGTTTCATTCTCTCGGGATTTGTCTTGGAAAGAACATATTACATCTCTTGTGAAATCTGCTTCCAAGAGATTAGGTGTGCTAAGCCGATTCCGAACTTTCTTTACCCCTGCACAGTTGTTGACCTTGTACACGGGTTTTATTCGCCCGTGTATGAAGTACAACTCTCATGTGTGGGGAGGCTCCCCACATGCAACTCTTCTCAATAGGGTGGAGTCAAAGGCTTTTCATCTCATTAACTCTCCTCCTCTTACTGATTCCCTTCAACCTTTGTCTCTTCGCGTCACTGTTGGATCTTTATCTCTCTTCTATCGCTACTTCAATGGTCACTCTTCCTCTGAACTGTCTGCTTGCATCCCTCCACCTCTACGACGGGCACGTAGTACCCGTCTGGCAACAAACTCTCATCCATTTTCTGTCCAACTCTCTAATGCAAGAGTTAACCGTTACTCCCAGTCTTTCATTTATGCAACTGGTCAACTCTGGAACTGTCTTCCTCTGTCTGTATTTCCTACTTTCTATGATCTCTAGTCTTTCAAACGCAGTGTCTCCAGGCATCTCGAATTGAACGGATCTTGAATTTGGCTCTCTTTTGTACTGTTTTTGCTTTTTCTTGGAAGGTACAGTATGCAGGCCTGTGGCCTTTGGTTCCTTCTTCCTTGCATAAAAAAAAATCAAACAAACAATACTCGCTCCTAACCACCTCAACAACAATTCAACGACTTAAGAGAAACACTAGCAGCAATAAACTATGTCTATCGACAACTCTACAACCATACAAGTTAATCTCAACAAGTAAGGAAACTCAAACACTGCAAGAAGAAGTGAACAAAGAAGTGAGAAACGACAAACAATAACAAGGAAAAGTGAGAAAGGAGGAAGTACATCTGTACTGTGCTAGCAGTGTTGACCCAGCATGCTGATGTGTCAACACATCTGACTCCATTCCTCCCTTCTCCCACCTCCACCACACTCCACTACGATCTCCACCTTCTCCACCACGACCCCCACCACCACTACCAGAGTGAGGCAGCAACTCATTAGTGTCATCATTTGCTAATCATAACGCGTTACTCAGCCCAAGTGCCTGACAACACCATCCTGCCATCGTGCACCTGCCTGCCTGCTAGCCTGTCTGTCTACCCCAGTGACGACACTGAGTGCGGACGCAGTCATACCAGGACCCTGACCTGCCTCAACCAAACTCTACCAAGTGAAGTGTGTGACATCTGACCTCCTCCACCACCAGGAAGAGGAGAGCGAGTGTCTTTATCCCAGATGTGATTAACAGTCAACAACACCTCCCTCATCACACCTCACACCACGACTGTTTCTCCACTGCTGTTCTGGTGAGTTGATTTATTCTAACCAAGGTTGTGTTAGATTACACTTCACCATTTACATAACTATCCATAAAATACTAACACTTAGTTAACGAACCAAGCAATTATGTATATATTCATCATCATAAATATTACAAACTACACAGTGAGAGACAGTTATACGTGTTTTATAATTTTAATTTTATAAACAATCAATAGAAAGGTAAAATATGATTTAGTATGTAATCCCATTATGCTAAGTAAAGTTCCAATATTAGTGTCTGAAGAATCAACATTAACAGTGACAAATACCCTGACACAAACACAAGAAAACGATAAACAAAACATAAATTCCGAAACACCATCAGAGACACAAGAACAAGCAGAAGACCAAACTCAGAGAGCAAAACATACACTAGATAAAGAACGGCAAACAGATGCAATTTACTCTGAAGTAAATGATGATGATGACACTTGGTCAAACTTTTCAGATGTAGTTAGTGAACTTAAAAATTTTTTTACCTCCAGTGTACTATAACTTAGACCATAGAGTATTAAGATCAGGAAAAACATATAAATTGCCTGTAAACGATGATTCCAAGAAAAACACTGTATATATGCCTAATATAGATGCAGCAAGCACTAGTGCAGTACCTTCTCCACAAAATTACAGTAATTCTCCATTTCCAGTGTATATTTGTCATGAAGACATTGAAGTCCCAAACTTCTCTGGTACGGAAAAAGACAAGATCGACATAAACACGTTTATTGAACAGTGTCAGCAGTATTTCATTAGGAGACACATTACAGATGAGAAAGGAAAAACATTTTTTTTTTTTTCAGCTAGAATAAACCAAGAACAATGCCCTGCTGGCAATTTGCTCAGGTCAGACGAGCTGTTGAGAGCTTCAACATTTGAGGAATTTAAGACAGAATTTCTCAGGAAATTCTCTGGAGGCAACAATTTTTGTGGTGGTGTAACTCCAGAATTACACAAAATCGTAGACCTACTTAGGCAAACACACTCAGAGTCAGATCTAGGGGAAATAACAGCAGATATTTCCACTATTAAGAAAACCTTGTTATCTAGCCTAGAAAACTCAAACTGGGTCACAGAAGATGGTAGGCTACTATGTCACCAGTGCATGTTGTTGACATCATTGGCTACGTACCAGTCCTATGTCAATTTCCTTACAGTGTGAAAACTTGCCAAAACCATCCTTTATAATCCAGGAATGTGTTTACCTGATTTCTTTTATGAGATGGAATTAAACTGCAGTAAAGCTGGCATGACTGACACATCCCAGGCCAATTGGACAGGGATCAAAGTACCAGATATCGTAGCAGGGATAAATAAGTCAAGTCCTGGCAAGAGGACCAGACAATCTCGTCCAGTTCACAAACAAACACGCAGACAAGTTAGCTCAAGGACTCGTTCCCGCACTCCAGGTAACAGGGCAGTACAAAAGTCTGACCAAAGTCCCACTAGACATCGATCAGCACATAGACATGCAAATGGAAGATCAACTCGTAGGCTGAACTCAAGTAACACTCTCTGTTACTATTGTGCAAATCCTGGTCACACAAAATCAGAATGTTACATTAAAACGAAAGAAGATAGGCAAAAGGCAAAAGGGTTCGAAGCATATTGTAGACATCATAGGTCTTCCGGTCACTGGACCTCAGAATGTAAAACAATACAAAAATTGGTATCCATCTATAGATCGGGGGAAGGTCGTACCAACACAAAAAAAGACGACGACACATAAACCACCAAATTAAACAAATAGTCAACATAGGAAGTCTCCAAACGAAAGCATTTTGGTCTCTGCTTTATGTGAGGAGGAAGAGATTTCATTATTTTCGGATTCAGGTTCACCACTTAATTTAATAATGCAAGATGAGTTAGAAAGTATTTTTAGAAATGGAAGAAAAGTGACGTTTTTGGGAAACTCAGACTTAAATTTATACACAGAGGATGTTAAAGAAATACAAGTTATTGGTATGACTAAGTTAAGCATGAACTTCACAGAGACCACAAAATCATTCACTGCCACTTTTTACATAGTAGAAAAATTATCAATTAGAGGAAATATGTTGCTTGGACACAATGTGGACAAAATATAATATTGATAACACATTTCAATGGAATTCATTATGATAGCGAATTCATAGAGGAAATTTCATCTCCTGATAATACAACCAACAAGTACAGCAACACAAGAGTGACAAGAGCGATTACATACAACTCAAAAAAGGGAATGACAAGAGCGATTACACACAACTCAAAAAAGGGAGAGTCTGCCATAAAATTTCTCACAAAAAATGGGCGCTTAGACCTGCCGGTACAGGCCGACACCCCTCCTCACTCATTCACCCACAATGCAACCGTGACTCATTCACTCACCCAGCAACCATTAATTATGATATAAAGTTACCACCAAAGTCATTCATGCAAGTTACTATTAAGAGTAAATTGAGAAATTGTAATGTCATTACATTAGAAGAGACTGTTAGAATATATGACCTTTTGATTGAAATTGCCCTATGAGGTTGAATGACAAGGATGAGACTGTTGTCATTTTAGCTAATACAATGAATGGAGAAGTGAAGATTAAGAAAGGAACCTGTATTTGTATGTTAGAGATTTGCCCAGCTCCTACACGAAGTGACAGTAGTGGGAGCATCAAGCAGAGTAAACTCGTCTGACTGAGAGTGCATAAAGGAGCATTTGGTTTGCTCAGATAATTCTGATGTGAAAAATGATTTACTAGATGTGCTGCAGAAACATCGACAGGCTGTTGCATTACCTGGTGAAAACGTAGGGTATTCAAGTCTAATTCAACACCATATTAACGTAAAACAGGATACACAACCAATCTATGTACCAGCGTACAGAGTTGCGCAGCCACAACGTGCACTAGCAAAGCAGTATGTTGACGAAATGTTAAGTTTGGACATCACTGAACCTTCAGTATCCCAATGGAATGCATCACTCTTCTTCGTACCAAAACAAAATGGGGAAATGAGGGCAGTTGTTGATTATTGCAAACTTAATCAGGAAACCATTACCGGCTTTTCCCAGAATTACATTGTAAATGTTCACTACATAAAAGGTAAAGGAAATGTGGCAGCAGATGCCTTATCGTGAAATCCATTAGCAAGTGTCGCTACAATAAGTCCACGGGTATCACTCGCCAACAATGATGAAACAATCCCCACAAATCACGAAATCTCACAGGCACAAAGACAGGACCTAGTATGGTATAAAGTAGTATATCATCTCAAGTCAGGCGATGATGTACCATTACCCAAGTTACATGTACATACCACTTAAACAACTGACAATGGTAAACAATGTCTTATATAGGGTAAGTCCAGGACAACCAAATATAGAAAAAATATTAGGCAGTTAGTTATTCCTAGTACAATGATACCTCACATTTTAAGGATAATACACGATAGTCCATATGCAAGGCATCCTGGCAAGGACAGGACAGTCAGGCAGGCCCGGATGTCATATTATTGGCCAAAGTTATGCAAAGACACATACTCACATAGACAAATGTGTCATGTGCGAGACACAAAGGTTACACGTTGTCACCTGCACCTATAGGGAAATATCCTGTACCTAGACAACCGTGGTACACTGTCGCGATTGATTTACTTAAATTACCCTTAACTGCCAATCACAATCAATATCTTTTTGTTGGTACTGATCATTTCGCACGATATGTGATCTTGGTTCCAATTAAGGATAAAACAGCAGAAACAGTCGCACGGGTATTCATTGATAGTGTGATTTGTAGGATCACCACACCAAAGGTGCTAATAAGCGACAATGGTGGTGAATTTGCCTTTGAAATTTTGCAAGAAATACATAAACAATCCTACCAGCCAGTTTCTAATGGATTGGTGGAAAGGCAGAATATAAAAATATTAGATGTACTACGTCACATTCTCAATTAAAAGTACGCAGACTGGGATGACTGGATCCCCAGAGTTGAAGCATCACTCAATTGTGCAATCAATAAATCCATAGGAGATACACCTCATTTCATCATTTACGGGTCAGACAAACGTCCTCCTTACGAGACGTTAGAAGGCGAGCAAATTCCCATATATAATTATGACGATTATCCTAACCTTCGCTTACGTGAATTTCAAGAAATACACACAAAGGTAAAGAAGCAGTTAACGATGTCCAAGGAAGAAATGACAGAATCATTTAATAAGAAGGTAAAAGAATCAAACATCAGCATAGGTGATATTGTCTCTGGCCTCATTCGCACTAAAGACAACAAACTGTCACCGAAATTTGAAGGCCCATATAGAGTAATTAAGAGAAGAGCCAATAAGGTAGTGATTAAGTCACTATCGAGTGGCGAAGAAAAGGAAATACATATTGATCACTTAAAAAAGGCTCAAGAAATTTAGCTTGCAACTATAAAACACCGGACACGACGGAAAAGCCTAGAACACACAGTGAAAATAAGCCTGAAGCAATTAACACATATCGGAATAAATTGCGGTCGCATACCAGACAGAAAAACATACGTGCAACCAATACAGCTCTCACCGTAACAAGGCATTTACATGACTTAGGAATCGGTTTAGACTCCTTTTATACGTAATAGGATTAAACAGGTCAAAGATATTTGTATTCATCATCATCACTATCATAATCCTTAGCACAACTTGCTAACAACAGTGGATTAGATATCTAATACAGTTGTTCTTTCGGTAGGTAAGATGAGGCGAATAATTCCATGGATCATGTTCCTGTTGATATCAAGAGGATCACCTCACTTACACCCTCAACATGTAGTCCGACAAGGGTGCCTGATCGCCCCAACATCCTCAACGGCAATAGTACAGGACATAATAAGTACGGAAATTAGTTTGGACGTAATGCAAAACATACCAATAATGTTACAGAAAATATCAGAACCACTTAGAACTCTGGATGCGGTATGAACACACCCTTCTTCACATGATCACCCCACACAGGAAGTAGCCGAATTAATTAAATTAACTGACTGGAAGCTAGAACAGGCTAAGCACGTAATGATCACCATGATCCAGAACATCCCATCAGCTGGGGGTAACACACTTAGGACAGGGAACGACATCACAAATACACGTAACAGACCCGGTTTGTTCGACCTAGGTGGAGCAATTTTAGACAACATTTTTGTACTGGGTACAGAAAATGATCTAGAGGAAATAAATAACAAATTTAACAAAAAAGCACAAATTCTCTCATACCAACATAAGCTGGCTGATACCCAGAACACCTTAATGCTGACGACTGTAAAGAAGCCAAGGAAGGCAGAAGCATCAACTCTAGGAATTGTGGAGAAAGTAAATGCACTAGAAGGTAACAATACATTATTCCAACACTTCTCTGTGATCATGGAACATATTGACTTAATAATACTACAGTTGGACAATACTAGAGTTCAATATCAGTCTTGCATGAAAGGAATTGCTAATACTGGTAACGGAAGAATTGCCATTAATTTACTACCCATTCACAACCTCCGGCAAATAATTAGTCAAGGCATACATAAGCACGGTTTGAAACCTTTGTCTGAGGAAAGAAATCTGATGTTATATTATCCATTTCTGGAAGCAACACTCACAACATCGATAGTAGTCCATGTACCATTCGTAACATGATTTTTTCACAGTTTATCAAATATACCCTTTTCCTTCTAAGAAAGATGACTCATTAGTCACCATCAACATCAAAACAGAAGTCATCATGATCTCCAAGAAACAAGACGCCGTCACTTTCACTAGTGAAACAACAACTGAACACAAATGTCCTGCGTACATCTTCACGTTTCAGCCAGCTGAGACAGTCCCTTGTGAAATGGGTGTCATAAAAGATCATGACATTCCTCATCATAGCAACATCACATTTGCGCCAGATAAACTCATTCATCATCAAAACATTGGACATTCACAGTTCTTCTACTTCACTCAAAATACATCAGTTTTTGTGACGTGCCCAGACACACCTCCAGCCCAAACATCAGCATCTGGTTTATACATCTCACCAGATTACTGTGCAGTTGTGACACCTTCACTATCCACCTAACCTACTAAAAACCGTTATGCCATTCTCAACCACACACACAAGTACTTCCAGCCATTACCTAGGATGAACTTAAATGTAAGTGCAAACATTAGGCTGACTTCACCCAAGTATGAAACCATGCAACTAATAAACCAGACAATACAACCCTGGGAAGAATACTGTAGGATTATGTTCAAGCCATATTATGTACTAGCTTAAAAGTCCGCACTCCGTGCGGACTTTTAATCTAGCTCCTGCGGAGGGCTAACTGGGGCTCCGGCCCAATTAGCCCTCAATTGAGTCCTTCAAATCACAAACTCCGTGGAACTTCAACTGAGTTGAGTTCTTCAAATCACAAACTGTTCAAGCACCAGATGAAGGGCAGATTTTCAATCCCGCGATAATCCTGATTCCAAAAAGGTATAATATGTCTATGTAGAGCAAATGTGTCCCGAGTTAGAGGGGTTTCAGACGGACGGACAGACAGAATATGCCATTTATTTATATAGATACAGCCCAGCTCCAGTCATCTTTGTAATTTTCTCCATATTTGCTATATTACTTTGGGCCATGCACGAATGCAAGCGAGGTTTGCTAACCTAGAATTAGTGTTTAAGAACTGTTCTGTACAAGTGAGACTATCTGTCTATCTATATACCTAGGCTGCTTCCCCCAAGAAAAGGGGGACAGACAACCCTCTCGCATCCAACGCTCTCTTCACACTGTCCATCCATCCTATTCGTGGTCTTCCTCTCAGCCTTACACCTCTCACATCAGATCTAGTTATCTTTTTCACCAATTGCTCATTATCCATTCTCTCCATATCCCCAAACCATTGCAACACCCTCTGTTCAACTCGATCAGCATCTCCCGAACAATTCCAGTTCTCCATCGCACTTCATCATTTCTCACTCGATCCATATGTGTCACTTCACATATACTCCTCAGACACCTCATCTCCATTACATTCAAACTTTTCCTCTCTTCTACACCCATATTCCATGTTTCAGCCCCATATAATGCAGTCAGTACAACAACACCCTCATACAGCCTTCTCTTTACATCCATTCTGAGTGAACGACATCCAAACACTTTTTTCATTTCTCCCAGCACCTTTCCAACTTCATTCATTCTAAACTTCACTTCTGCATCTATTCTTCCATCCGCAGCAACATGTGACCCTAAATACTTAAAACACTCAACCTCCTCAAGCAACTCACCATTCAAAACTATATTCATCCTCCTACCATCTATCAACCTCGTACACTTCATCACTTTACTCTTATTCTCATTTATTTTCAGTTTCCTCCTTTCACACACCCTTCCAAACTCCTCTGCCAACTATCTCAATCTCTCCTCTGAATCAGCCACCAGTACAGTATCATCCATAAACAGCAGCTGCTTCAGATTCCACTCTCTACCATCATTCACCAGACTCAGTCCTCCACCTAACACTCTTGCATTCACCTCCCTTACAACACCATCCATATAAATATTAAACAACCAAGGCGACATCACACATCCCTGCCGCAGCCCCACTCTCACGGGAAACCAATCACTCACAGTATTTCCCACTCTTACACACGCTTTACTATTTACATAAAAACTTTTCACTCCTTTTAGTAACTTGCCATCAAGCCCATTCAGTCTTAAAACATTCCACAAAGCCTCCCTATCAATTCTATCATATGCTTTCTCTAAATCCATGAATGCCCAAAACACATCCTTACCTTTCGCTAAATACTTTTCACACACCTGTCTCACAGCAAACACGTGATCCAAACATCCCCTACCTCTCCTAAAGCCACACTGCTCATCACCAATCACTCCCTCTGTACCCTCTCTAACTCTCTTAATTAACACTCTACCATACACCTTACCCACCACACTCAACAGACTTATACCTCTAAAGCTAGTACATTCATACTTATCACCCTTACCTTTATACAGTGGGACCACACAAGCACTTGCCCAGTCAACTGGCACCATACCTGGCACAAAGCACACATTCAACAATCTTACTAACCAATCAACAATAGTCGCTCCACCACGTTTCAGGCATTCCACAGCACACCCATCCATACCTGCAGCTTTCCCTGTTTTCATCTGCTTTACTGCCTCTTGCACTTCCTCCATCGTGATCAGAGATTCATTCAACTCTCCCAACACATCTATTCCTTGCACCCTTCCATCTGCCACAATCTCAGCCTCCCTTTCCTCCTCTACATTCAACAATCTTTCAAAGTACTCCGCCCATCTCTTCCATACTGCATCCATCTCAATTAACATCCTTCCATCCTCTGCTTTTATTTGCTCCTCCTTCCCAGACTCTCCTTTTCGCACCCTTTTCACCTCCTTCCAAAACATTTTCTTATTCTGTTGAAAATTCTCAGTCATCCTCCTACCCTACCTCTCATCTGCTGCCACTTTAGCATCACGCACAACCCTTCTCGCCCTATTCCTCTTTTCCTTATACCTCTCATATGACACCTCATCCTTCCTCTGCAACCACACTTCATATGCATGTCTCTTCTCACCCACAGCCATACTTACTTCCTCGCACCACCATTCACTTCCCTTTCTTACACCACCACCCACTCGTCTCACACCACACACCTCTTCTGCATGCCCCACCACAGCACTCTTAAACAACTGCCATTCCTCCTCCACACTGCCACTCTCCTGATCTTTCACTGCGTACCACTGATCTCTCAATTTCTCCTGATACTCTATCATTTTCTCTCTTTTATCTAACTCACTCACTTTCAAAACCTCCCTGCCACACCTAACTCTCCTAGATCTCACCCATCTCTTACCTACTCTCAACTTTCCCTCCACCAGGTAGTGGTCAGACATACCTCCACCCTCCCCTCTCAAAACTCTCACATCCAACAATCTTCCTATTACATTCCTGGAAACAACCACATAGTCCATCAATGCTCTGTCAACAACCCTTCCACCCTCCTGTCTCACCCATGTATACTTATAAATATCTTTCTTCTCAAACAAGGTATTCCCAATCACCATCTCTCGCTCAACACACACACCTATCATTCGTTCCCCATTTTCATTTCTTCCAGGCACACCATGCATACCAACTACACCTTCAACTGCTACATTTCCCACTCTAGCATTCAGATCCCCCATCATTACCACATTCACATTCGCTCCAAAGCTCTGCAAACACTCATCAACATCATTCCAGAAAGACTCCTTCTCTTCTTCATCCCTTTCACTACCAGGCCCATATGCACTCACAAATACCCACAACTCACGTTCAAATTTCGCTTTCACCCACATCAGTCTCGATGACACCTCTTTCCATTCAATCACACACTGCTGTACTTCTGGGCTCACTAACAAGGCCACACCTTCTCTTGCCCTTCCTCTATCAACACCTGACAATCTTCCATTCACACTTCCAAATGTAGACTCACCTTTCCCTTTCATCTTTGTTTCACTCAAAGCTAACACATCCAACTTTCTTCTCACAAACATTCTCCCAATCTCCTCCCTTTTAGCCTCAATCGTACTACAACCACGCACATTCATAGACCCAACCTTCAGGGTACGGGGATAACTCGATCCCCCATCCCTTTCTCTGGCCTGTCTCTTTTTAGGAACTAAAAAACAGAGGAGGGGGTCCCTAGTCCCCTCACCCCGCCCCTTTTAGTCGCCTTTTACGACACGCAGGGAATACGGTGGCGGAATTCTTCCTAACACAATCTGGCCGCAGAGTAGTAGTACCACCCTATAGTGCAGCCAGATTATGTCC
>JAGKTI010001941.1:45217-74074 GCA_018397915.1 Birgus latro | reverse complement strand
CAGCTACACCCCCACATACAGTACACCCGTTCACAGCTACACCCCCATAGGCCATACGACCTGTCCTCCTGTGTGGACCTTCTTTCGTCCTACATACTATTTTTTTTCACATAAATCTATTTCTCCCTTGAACTAATTTTCCTTAAGGAATTCCTTCTTCAATGGACCTATTTTCCCCTTACAAGTATTTCCTCCCTTGATCCTGCATTTCCCCATGACCCTCTTTCACCCATGGAACATTTTTCCCCTTGGGAAGTTATTACCCTATGAACGTATTTTCTCACTATCTATCTATTGCCAGCAGCCTTAATCTCGTAAGGAGTGGCCACAAACAAATCTTCTCCATGTCGCCTTGTCCCCCGCCATTTCACTGCACTCCCCCAGCTCACACACCCCTCTCTCATATACCTCTCCATTCCATCCCTCAGTCCCATCCTTGGCCTTCCCCTACCTCTCCCACCTTCCACTGCACTCACATACACTTTCATTATTAGTCTCTCGCTCTCCATCCTCTCCACATGGCCAAACGATTTCACAGTATTTGTCCTACCGCTGCCTATCACATCCACATCCACAACCACACCATAACGCTCCTTTACTTCCTCATGTGCCAGTCTGCCTCTCCATTAATTCCACATACCCTTTCAAATAACCCATTTCCATTGCTCTCACTCTTGATTTGTGTCCTTCCAACAAGGTCCAAGCTTCATTTCCATAGGTTAGAGTTGGTATCACAATAATATAATGCAGCGAATTTTTACTTCCATGCTCACTTCAGTATTTCTTATCACTGCTTTCAAACAACCAGCCACCTTTCTTTTTTGTTGTACAGTTTCAAGCACTAATCCTGTAAACTTCCCTCCTTACTCATCACACTTCCCAAGTACTTAAACACACTCACATTTTCCATTTCCTTCTCATCCAGCCTCACTGTACATTCAGTGACTTCATTTCTCTCGAAGACCTTAACTTCACTCTTCCCCGCATTCACCTTTAGATTCCGTTTCTCACACACTCTCCCAAACTCATTCACCAAGCCTTGCAGCTCCCCTTCGTCTTCACTTACAACTCAGTATCATCTGTAAACAACAATACAGGGAGTTTCCAAACCTGCTCTTTCTCATTAGGGCGCTCCAACATCCACTGCCCTACCGTGTATTTCTTTTATAATCATCCTTATACAGATTGATCTGCCATGGAGACATGACACATCCCTGCTTTAATTCAACATTCAGAGAGAAAAAGTCACTCAGTTCACCATCCACACACACTGCAGCCTTAGCACCCACATAGGCTACTCTTCGCATCATTCAACAACTTCCTTTTTACTCCATATATATTTCCACATTCCTTGTCCATCCACTCTGCCATATGCTTTCCTCAAATCCATGAAGGCCGCATATAGCTTCTTTCCCTTCTCTTTAAACTTTTCTACCAAAGAACTAAGAAAGAATATCTGATCAACACTACCTCCTTTCTTTCTAAAACCTCCCTTTTTATCTCCAACTAATTCCCAAGTTATTTCCCTAATTCTATCAGCAAGTATCCTACCATATACTTTGCCTGTTACATTAAGAAGACAAATTCCCCTATGATTACCACACACATCTTTTTCTTTTCCTTTGTACAGGGGAATAATTATACCCGACTTTTAATCCTCCGGGATTCTACCTTCCTACCAGTTCAATCTGCACATCTTTCATATCCATTTTACTACTGTTTTTTCCCCCATGCATAATAATTTCACCACAAACTCCATCAATTCCTCGGGCTTTCCCCATTTTGACTTTCTTAATTGCTTCCAGCACTTCCATCCTACTGATCTCTTCCTCCCATCCCACCATCCCTCTTCTCCAGCCATTCCTCAGCCACTTATACTTGCATTACTTTTATTCTTTACGTTTAACAGTTTCTTAAAGTGTTCCCTCCATCTGCTCACTTTTTCTTCCTTCCCCACTAGCAGTTTACCTTTCTTATCTTTAACTCTGCTGCTAACTTCTTTAGCACTGTGTTAAACTCGCTTTACCTCTTTCCAGACCATTTTCTTACATTTCCTCCACTTTCCACTCAAATTCCTACCAAATTCCCCATCTACTCTCTTCTTACTCTCTTATACTAATCTTTTCACCTCTCTCTTCCTCCTTACTTGTAACTCACTCTTCCCTCTCTCAATTTCCTCCATGCCTCTACTTCTCATCCACTCACTATATGCTCTCTTCTTTAGCGCCACAGATTGCCTCACTTCATCATTCCCCCATGGTGTTCCTTGCACTCCCTTTCGTCTTCTCTTCATCCCACACAACACCTCACATGCCCCACAGATTTATGTTGTGAGCATCTTGCACGACTTTCCACTTCTCCCATCCGCTCCAAATCATTTTTTCCCAATCACTCTCCACGTCTCTCTTATATTCTGCCTTTTTCATCCTCTTGCAACCTTTCTACCTTCCTTGTATGGACTACTTCCTCATGTCCCTCCCTCCTATTCCTCCACTACATTTGAACCACGACTTTTATCACCACCAAGTAGTGGTCAGAAAGTCCACTCCTGTGACCTCTGTACACAGTTGCATCCATTACCTACCTTTTCATTCTGTCATCCACACACACATATTCATTGCCTTCCGTTTCTTCAGTTCACCACCCACCACTTGCCGCTTATACTTGTGGCTATCACCATCCCCCTCCCCGCACAAATGTCCACTAGAGCACAGCCATTCTCATCCACTTCTGCAGGCACACCTCACTCACCAACTGCTCCATCCACCTTCACATTCCCTACTTTTCCATTCGTACCTCCAGTCAAAAGCACTCTCTTACCCCTTTCTTAATTTTCCATGCATGCTTCCACATTTGCCCAGAGCTCTTCTTTCACACTGCTTGCACTATCTTGCGTTGGTGCGCGCACGCACACACACACACACACACACACACACACACGTTTGTTTTCCGACTTTCAGTCTTACCCAAACAATCCTTGAACCAACTGATCCATACTGTCTTCAGAAATCTGAGGAGTCTGGACTACCAGAGGCGAATACGCCAGGTTTCCCATTCTCGTATTTTGATAGATTCATGAACTATAGTCCCCTCTATCTCGACAGTGAGGTAGAAAATGTAGATCCGCCCTTACTCCACTTTATTACTCTGAGGCTATTATTTGTTATTGTGCATCAGGGGATGTTTGTGTCTGAATGAGAATATACACAGGCGAATCTAACGTGCCCGGGTGCGGTATCAAATCACCAAGCCGTATTTCGTCTCAATCCACCTCACGGCCAAACAGCGCCCGTGTTGGCCTGCCTGCCGAGTCATTCGCATACCTGCTTCTGGCTGAAACTCTGCCATTTTGGTGTTACTTTCGTTTTGTAGAGAATATTTTGTCGAAAAAACTGTGCAGAAATGTGTGGTGATGATGGTAAAAATGTCCTTGGACCTTCTGGGCATAGTCGCAAGCATGCACATAACGTGGAACAGTGGAATATGAACGTTGTTAAGAGAAAGCGTAACAGTGGTGAGAAGTATGTGTCTCGACGAAAGAAGCTTGTTGTTCCCGCCAGGAAAGTTGGTGAAAAGCGCAAGTGTTTCTGCTCTGACAAGGTAGGAAATGATAACCTGGAAGCTATTATCAAGGTACGAGTATTTCGGGATCAGCAGGAGAGGGGGAAGTTGATGACGACCTCCTTGATTATTAATTAAAACAGTAACGCCCCCCTCTCATCAGATAATTGGGAAGCTATGTAACAATTATTATGCTATGTATTTTCGTTGGTATTTCAGGTATGCGCACTTTATTAGGGCTGCACGGGCTCAGTATTAAAAAAAAATTAGTGAAACCTTACAGGCGTTATCTAGACACATGTACATAGTAACCTGCAAAGTTTCATGAAGATAGGTTTAAAAGTGTGGTTGCTGGTGTTCGTAAATGTTGCCAAACTTTAAATGCTCATAATTCGCCTCTTGTATTCGAGACTCCCCCTATATTCTCCTTCCACCTCTTGCACACAACAGTACATACACTCTCTTTTGCCCTTTCATTTTCACCTACTCCCACGCATATACCCCATCCATACTCTCTCACATTCTCACCTCTCCATTTAGTCTCAGTTAATCCATGTAGGTCATTTTTTGCACCCTCAAGCACCTGGACAATCTCTTCCTCTTTCACTTCATCATTTCCACCCTTAACCTTCCACGTTGCAATCCGTACCATGTCACCTGGTCTGTCCTGATGTGAGGCTTCCTCTTGTTTTCCTGGGAGGGGTATTAACCCTCCACCAACCCACTTGTTGACACATAGTGAACACATTTTTGCCCCTGGACCCTTTTCCTTCATTATTTCATTAATGTTTTTTTTACACGTTTTGATAGCCCATTTCCTCCAAGCAAGTGTACCTCCATGAAACAATCTTTCCTTAAGGGCCGGTATCATGTATGGACGTATTTACCACACGGACCTGTTCCCCATTGGACGTATTTCCCTCAATCCACCCACCCACCCAGTACAGTAGATCCGCCTCCTTCCTTGACCTCTTGGAAACCATACCTCCCCCCCCCCTCCCCCCACACCCCCCCCCCCACCCTCCAATTCGCTACTAAACCCATCCTGACCACTCACTCATTCATCATACCCATCCACTCATCACCCCACCACACGCACTCACCCCTCCCACACATCGATCTACTCCACCCTACCTTATATGCCCACCTTTCCTCTCACCTCATCTGCCTAACCACTCTCCGTACCCACTTAACCCACTCATTCTGCCCATATCTCCAATCGTAGCACCCGTCCTGTCCACCCACCCATCCAGTGCATCCACACATTCTGCCCATCCACCCACTCATTCACCCCACACCCTCTGCCCAACTGCCCACTCATTCCACCCGTCCTTAACACCGCACCGACTCCATCTACCCCCCCCTATCCATACACACACCCTACCCAGCCATCGTACCCACCCCACTTACTGTTCCTACCCCACCCACCAATCTACTCCGCCAACCTCACCCTACCCACTCGACCAACCCTAGCGCACCCACTTCACCTGCCTCATTCAGCCCACCCACTCCACCAACTCCATCCAACCCACCCAATCCACCTGTTCCACCCAACCCACTCACCATACCTGTCTACCCATCCACACCCTCGAATATCCGCTTACCCTTCCGGCCACCAAGCACGGACTACCACTAAGGTGACTTGTAAGTTTACACACACACACACACACACACACACACACACACACACACAGGCAGAGGCACAGCTGCTTTACAGTGTAGATTTCAGGAGACTGATAGAGTTATCAATGTTTCTTGTCAAAAATCGCTCCTTTTTTGAGAGATATATGCTTTTTCTTTTTATCCATATACTGAAAACATTCCAGATGTGTCTCAGTATAACTTATCTCTCGTTGGGTCACTTTATCTTCTGCCGTGTGGAGGAAAATTAACGAATTTACAAAAAACCTTATTATCTGTATGAGTGTAAAGGCAAGTTAACAGTTACATAAGAGTTTAACTAAATCATATGGTGTGACGTCGCCGTGTGCAGAAAACAAACATGCCAGCACAGTGAACTCACATCGTCGTCCTTCGCGACACTGACCATACTCTGTGGGTCCTGGGCTTCTAATTCGTCTCGCCAACACATCCCCGTCTATCCTGTTGTGATGAAGTAGATTAGGAGACTTGTTGACAAGAGAAATATGCCAACGGACGTAGTCGCTTAAAACGTTCTTATCGGTAATACTGTTTCATTTCACTTATATATATATATAATAATGAAAAATTGTAAAACAATGGTCACTGTTCGTTTTAGCTGCGCTTGCATCCTTCTACGGGGCCCACGTAGTCTATCTGGTCACCCAGTTTCACTATATCTGTATCCAGCTCTCAGTTGCAGATAATATATGATATTCTAAGTCCTTCAAATGTTCAACTCGCCACCTCTGGAAGTGTCCTTCTGAATATATCTTTTCAAGTCCATGAAAAAAAAAAAAAGGCTCGATGAATATCGGTATGAATACACCTTGGTCTTACTTTTCACTCACTCTTACATCCATCATTTCACTCACTTACTTTTGACTTATTTTCATCCACTCTGGCTCATATTGTCACTTTCCCACTTACTCTTTCATACGTGGGTTTATGGACCGCACTAATAGACTCTCGATCACTTCTCATTTTAGTTTACACACACTCCTGAATGCCTCTCCCTCCCTCCTACAATGTCACCCATACCTCCCACAGTCGCCTCATACAAGGAGGGCAGAAAGGTTGCAAGAGGATGGAAAAAGGGCAGAATATAAGAGAGAAGTGGAGGAGCGATTAAGTAAATATGATCTGGAGCAGATGGGGGATGTGGAAGGCGTGTGCAAGATATTCACAGAAGAAATCTATGCAGCATGTGAGGTGGTGTGTGGGGTGAAGAGAAGACGAAAAGGTGTGCAAAGAACATCATGGTGGAATGAAGATGTGAAACAGGCTGTGGCACAAAAGAAGACAGCATATAGTGAGTGAATGAGTAACAGAAGGAAGTTAAGTGAGAGTAATATGTAAAGAGGAAGAGAGAGGTAAAAAGATTAGTAAGAGAAAGTAAGAAGAGAGTGGATGAGAAATTTGCAAGGAATTTGAGTGTATAGTGGAGGGAATGTAAGAAAATGTTCTGGAAAGGGATACAGAGTGGTAGACAGAGTGAAAATGAATTTAGTTGGGGAGTGAAAGATAAAAATAGTAGATTGCTTGTGGAGAAGGAAGGAAAGGTGACCAGATGGAGAGGACACTTTAAGGAAATGTTGAACATAGACAATGAAAGTAATGTGAGTATAAGTGGCTGAGGAATGGCTGGAAGAAGGAGGGATGTGCGAAGAGAGGAAGAAATCAGTAGGATGGAAGTTTTGGAAGCAAAGAAGAGAGTCAAAATGGGGAAAGCTCCAGGAACTGACAGACTGTGTGGTGAAATGATGACACATTGGGGAGAGATAGTAGTTGAATGGATGTGGAAGATGTGCAGACTGGCTTGGTTGGAAGGTAGAGTCCCGGAGGATTGGAAGGCAGGTACAATTTTTCCCCTGTACAAAAGAAAAGGGGAAAAATAAACGTGTGGTAATCATAGGGGCAGTTGTCTTCGTAGTGTAATAGGAAAAGTATATTGTAGGATACTTACTGACAGATTTAGGGAAATAAAAGAGGAATTAGCTGCAGACGAACAGGGAGGTTTTCGAAAGGGACAAGGTTGTGTAGACCAGATATTCCTTCTTAGGTCTTTAGTGGAAAGTTTCTAGAAATGGGAAAGACGTTGTATACGGCTTTCATGGATTTGGAGAAAGCATACGATAGGCAATGATTGTGGAAAGTATTAAGAATTACGGAGTTAATGAGGAGTTGTTGAATTCCATGAAGGAAATTTATGAGGGTGCTAAGGCTGCACTGCGAGTGTACAATGAACTGATTGAATTTTTCTGATTGAATGTTGGATTGAAATAGGGATGTGTCATGTTTCCATGGTTGTTCAGTCTTTATATGGATGGAGTTATAAAAGAGATACAAGGTAGGGCAGTGGATGTTGTAGCAGTTCTGATGAGTGTGGGCAGTGTTTAGAAACTCCCTGTACTGTTGTTTGTAGATGATACTGTATTGTTGAGCGAAGACGAAGGGGAGCTGCAAGGCTTGGTGAGTGAGTTTGGGAGAGTGTATAAGAACTGGACTCTAAAGGTGAATGTAGGGAGGAGTAAAATTATGGTCCTCGAGAGAAATGAAGTCACTTTATGTAGAGTGAGGATGGATGAGAAGGAAATTGAAAATGTGAGTGCATTTAAGTACTTGGGTAGTGTGATGAGTACGGGTGGAAGTTTAGAGGATTAGTGCTTGAAAGAGTACAACAAAAAAGAAAGGTGGCTGGTTGTTTGAAAGCAGTGATAAGAAATATTGAAGTGAGCTTGGAAGTGAGCATTTTACTATTGTGACACCAACTTTAAAGTATGGAAATGAAGCTTGAACCTTGTTGGAAGGGCACAAGCCAAGAGTGAGAGCAGTGGAAATGAGTTATTTGAAAGGGCATGTGGAATTAATGGAGAGACAGACGGCACATAAGGAAGTAGAGGAGCGTTCTGGTGTGGATGTGGATGAGATAGAAAGCGCTAGGAGAAATACTTTGAAATGGTTTAGCCATGTGGAGAGGATGGAGAGCGAGAGACTAACAATGAAAGTGTAGTGGAGGGGGGAGAGGGAGGGGGATTCCAAGGATGAGATGGAGGGATGGAGTGGAGAGGTATATGAAAGAGGGGGTGTGAGCTGGGAGCAGGGCAGTGAAATGGCGGGAGACAAGGCGACATGGAGGTGATTTGTCTGTTACCACCCTTTACGGAATTCAAGCGTGATTCATGAGTGATAGTAGCGAAACAATTTTCTCATGATGGTCACCTCATCATTTAGGAACCAATATTCATAGACGTAAGGTCATCCTTCTTTTGTTGTCGCTGGGGTAACAGAGGTATACATGAATGACATATAACGTCAAACTGGGGGAAAGGAAAGCAAGAGGAAAGAGTACGACGGACTAAAGTGAGTGTGTACATATAAATGTGATGGGAAGGTAGTTTGGCGAGTGAGGGAAGGGAGAGTCTGTGGCATGATATTTTTGTGAAATATCTGTAATTCAGAACCATAAACAGATTGTACTGCATGCTTGCAGTGATTCCCTACTGCGTAATAATACAGATCAAGGTCAGCGTATCCTTTCATTTTATTCTGTATTACACTTTATAAAAGCAAATCCTTTGCTCTTTTCCATCTACCTTTAATCACCCAAACCTTCCTTAACCCCTACACCAGACAGCACCACCTGTCAGCTGTGCTCATTTTCGTGCATCCCTCTCATTTCAGTTTCGATTCGCTTCTTGCGTCGATAGCAGACCTTGCACAGTGTGAGCGTTGGCAACGCTGAATGTTAAAGGTGGAAACTTGGCCAGCTACACCTACCGTGTTGATGTGACGATGTTCATGTCGAAGCTGTTATAGTGTTGTTTTTCCCCTCAGGTGTATCATCCACCTGACACCGACAACTGGGACCTTGACATCAGTTCGGTGACCTTCCGTGACTCCGGCGTGTATGAGTGTCAAGTGTCTACCAGCCCCAAGGTGTCCCTGCCCATCCTACTCTTAGTGCTGGGTGAGTGCCGGATGGAGTCTCCTTGTGGCTTTGACTTGAATTCTTGCAAGCATAGGGGTCATTGGAACCTTACCTTTCCAGTATAGGCTACTGTACTCATGCAATGCCATTCATATAATTTAGATAGTTCCCTGTGCGTTGAATGTCGTTGTTATAAATATATAAATTCCATAAGAGATAAAAGCCTTTCAAATTCACGTCCGTAATTATGCTACAAAAATCGTGAACACGTTTACAAAGATTTAAGAATATTTTCATTTTTACCTGATTTTCCCTTCATTTTTCTTCCTCCTGAAAAAAAAAATGGCTGACTTTCGGTGTGACTGGTTTGTGTTCTTAGCTCAAAAACAGATTGAAAATAGGAGACAGTAACTACGTTTCTGCACATAAATGAATCACCATGTAAATTCATTCTCTGACTTGGACGTCGAAACTTTGCTTGTAGAAAATACTGTTTAAGAACATGTCTAGAGGCAGAATATCCATTAGTCTACAAATGGCGCTTTTGGTTTTTAACTGAACAAACTTCTTCTTTAAGAAAAAGGTGAAAAATACGAAAAACGGGGCAAAACATTATATGTAAGACAGCAACCTCAGGTGCGTCCCTTGAAACCTCGGAAGGGAGACGAGAGTTGTCGATTCTTCTTTTTGTGCCACTCATGTCCCACTGTGACGCGTTAGAGTATGATGAGATTGGTGTGAAAATTTTCTACAAGAACTGTCTGTATAAATTTGCCCCAATTTCCCCATGATATGAAAAGGGGACCTAGGAAATAATTAAGATCACTGTTGCATCATATACCGTGAGAGAATTATTTAGGTGAACAAGTTAATCAAAACACTAAAGAAGTGTTAGAAACCTCATAAGCTGGCGAGTGTATAACCTGTTCTTAACTCACTCTCAACGGCAGTGTGTTTGTGTGTAGGTGTGTGAGCGAGTATGTTATATGTCAAAGGAAAAAATCTAGTCTTAGATCAACATAACTAACAAGCACCGTTCTGATTTGCAAGGTGCAGCATGCTTAGAACCACTCCTCACATTTTTTTTTTTTTATGTGTCCGACTCTGGGCATAGGCTTCACAGCCTGCTATCATGCCCCAGCAGTCCTCCTACATACCATACACCGTTACATGTCACCACATCGGCACTAACACCCACCGTTCATATTGAATATATGCTATGGTTGTCTCATACAGGACTGGCGTATTGGTATTAGCGAGGGTATTTTTACGACATGTCGGTGGGTCTTCTGGTAGATCAATAAAGCCTGATTTAATGAAATTCAGATCCTTAAACTGTTCCCTGTCCCAGCGGGGATTTGAACCTGGTTCTGTCGGGACTGCATGCCACCTCTCTACCGACTGAGCCACCACATGGCCATCATAACATTAAAAAAATATAATCCCTGCGCAGAGTTGGGATGAAGTAACCAAAATTCGTTCACTTCAGTTCTGATTATGTGACTCGTCGTTTCTCTGGAAATTTGATTTTGGCCTATTCTTGTAGCAATATTACAGTATTACTAAAAATACTATGGTCTGATATGTTAGGCTAATTCAGACAAAACTAGTTCTGATAATCTGGTTCGAATAGATAACTCCGGCGGTATCCAGTCTGAGTGGTGGTGGGTGCTGGCGCCCAACATCCACTCCCTTAAAGTAGTTCTGCCTACTTCTTTCTTCACCTTTAGCATTCGTTTTCTGTGTCTCCCTTCCTCAGTTTCGATTTCTTCCATTTTTCCTGTCACTTTATATTACTTTTCTTCCTTTTCCAGATGTCTTTACATTGAAAGAGAAGCATAATGTTTTTTATGTAATCCAGGAAACCATTTACAACGCTGGGTGGTAACCATATAACTAACCAATACGTGTTCCCTACGTGTCAACAAGAAGGTTGGGGGAGGGTTATTCCTTCCCTGTAAAACAGCTAACGTAAAGACAAACAGCCACCCCTTATGGGTTTATGCCATCTGGCTATAGACAGATGAATAGATAGATAGATCCAGTCTGGTTACAAACTTACGGCTCTGGGAAGGTGGAATGGGAATAAGGATAAAGAATATGTACAGCCTCCAGCAAAAAAACAGCGACCGGCTCGACGAGCAGGTTGGTATATGTGGCATCACCGCACCCGCAGTTTCACCCCCCACCCCCCTCCCTCGTTCCCATTCATTCGTCTACCCTGGTGATGTGTAATAGTTATCCGTGTACCGGATGTGGTTTTTGTGGAAGCATGTGTCCATCAGCATTATCATCACAGCAGCAGAAAACCCATGGAGATCATCACTGGGTATATCCACATCTGCTGCAGAATGAACTATTATGTCTACCACATGTCCAGTCTGGCAGTCACATAGGACAAAGAACTTTAGTCCAAACCTGTGACTTTTAGAAGGCACATACTGTATGAATGAAAGACGTCCCCAGAACAGAACCAGTGACTCATCAATAACCACTTTCTGAAACGGCTGGAAATGCCTAATAAATGTTTCTTTCAGCATGGTCAGAATGGGCCTAATCTTCCACAATCTGTCATTGAGTGTGGGACCATAATTGCGACTGAAGTTCAGGAACTTCAGTGTAGCTAGATGCCACAGACCACATATTTCCCAAAGACAGATTTGTGAACAATTTCATCCACTGCCCAATAGGCTAGTCGAAGATCACATGTTTTTTTTACATGTGCCATTGCCATATTCAGAGCAAGCCATGCATACAATTTCTGCACCTCCACTGGCTACAAGTCTCTCATTTTTGCACTCTTACTCACAGACACCTCCAGCTAGCATGCAGAGATGGCCTGGTGGAAGTTTTATTTCATCCACCAGGTACTGCATTATGGAGGTGGTAAATATGGCTTGGAAGAATGACAAGATTGCAGATCTTCCTGCCTGCCCGTGCTTCCTCTGCACACCTGCCCCTGTTGCATCAAAGGCAGGTGAGGCTGGCTGGAAACCTCCCCCTCCTCCGACACAAAGGTGCTCAGCCGGCTGACCCCGGGCCTGCTTGGCCCTGATGGTGCGTCAGTAGGAAGTTTTGCAGGACCACATGCACACTCACGCCCATGGTGATGGTCATGGCCACGGCCACGGGCAAAGGGGGGAAGGGAAGGAGAGGTGGAGGTGGAGACCGGAGAGGGCAAGGTTGATGACTCACCAGACTCAGGGACTCCCTGGGGTGATGCTGGCTGTTCAAGCTGAACAAGTGGGGCCAAGGATGGCGTTATCCTTACATATGAGGGGTCAGGCTGTGGGGATATGGCCCTTGAAATGCTTGACTGTGGTGATGAGGGCCAGGGCAGGGACTGAGTACAAAGCACCTCACAGCTGTGTTGTGGTGAGACGTTGCGTCGGCGTTTATGTCAAATATGACTTCCATACTCACCACCATCTCCCTCACTTCCAACTGCTCCTGACATCTCAGTCTTTCTGTCAGAGAGAAATGCGTCACTCTCATAGACACTCCCAGCCTCCTGAAGCACAGTGAGGGCCTTTTCAGATGTGTCAGAGCAAGCAGGTGAGGGGACATGTGATACCTCACTCTCTGCATGGCAACTTCTCCCATTTTCAGAGGAAGTTATGACACTATCACTTACACTGGTCATTGTCATGTCCAATGCATGCCCTATTGCACTTACTAAGCCCCTTCGATCTCTCTTTTGGCAGGAGTTTCGCGGGGGTGGATGTCGCAAGGGGAGCATCACAGATGGGGACAGAATTGGACACAGAGAAATCGGAAGACATCGCTCCTCAAAAGGCCAAGGTGTGGGACAGACTATACAGTGCTTGTGTGCCGGGGCGGGAGTCTCTCCCAAGCCTATGGTGGCAAGTTATAACATGAGTCAGTTCAAACTACGGAGGGAAGGAACTTGCAGTATATCCCATCACCCTACGGCCTTTATCCACCTAATTCGTGACTGCATATCACGTTTCCCGGCGGAAGGGGGTTAAAGCCTGTTCTTTCTTAGTCTGGTTACAGTCTACCATGTCTAAAATCATATTTGTTATGGTCATGGTGAATAAGTAGTTTATAACTGACAACAGGCTAAATGGTGGGTAGGTTTTAGCTTTTTTCAATTCTCCTTTCATATGTATTAACTCCTCCGTGGCCGTAGGTCCGGAATTTTACGTGCTCCCCCGGCCGATGCCAGGGCCATATTCTGAAGATTCGAAAATTGATTTTATTTTCCTTGCTATATTGAAGAGGAAGCTCCAATGCACCTGGCAGTGCAAATTCCAGCTTCCTAGACCCATCCTGTGGCATGCAGTCGAACGCGGAAGTTACGTAAATTTAGGCAACTGATACTAGTCACACGTAGGTATTGCAGTGACTTAACATCATATTTTTTTTACCAAAAAAAAAACCTTGTCAGTGGTGCTGAAAAGGTGTGAAATAACTAGATATGAGTATTCTGAAGTTCTTCAGTACATACTATGCGAGATTTAACTTTTATAAAATGTCTATCTATCTATCTATCTATTGCCAGACGCCATAATCCCATAAGGGGTGGCCATTTGACTTTGAGTTATTTGTTTTACAGGGAGGGGCACTAACCCTCCACCAACCCACTTACTGACACGTAGGGAGCATGTATGGTTTGGTTATATGGTTACCACCCAGCGTTGTAAATTTTTAATTTTTCGGTATTTATTGTGTTTATGGTAATATCGACTTGTTTTCGTAGTCTGGATGGTGGAGTTTGTTGGAAAAGGGAGGCGAGAGTTCCTGTTTTCAGACTTCAATGAGACACAAGTCATCCCTGGTGTATACAAGTTGGACAGTAAAGGTTGAAATGCGAGACGACCTGCCATTCGTACCTCACACGAGCTGATCAGCAGGAAGGGAAGGGAGGCCTTTCCACCCACGAAAGCATCACGTGAACACGGAAAACTTTCCTGTCATGCTTGTAAAAGGAAACGAATATGTAAAATGATTCAAAACAGTACAACAGACCAGAGCAAATATGTAAAGGTACCAAACAAAAATTTATTTTTTTTATTTTCATGTCTTTTTTTTATTTATATCTGTGTTTACTTATAATCGTAAACAGGCTGGTTGTGTGTGTTTCGCAAAGGAGGAGAAAGTTTATATTTTCTGTCTCGGTCGAGATAATGGGTATTATATGTGTTTACGCATGGCCACGAGGGAAAAAATCGTACATCCACTCATCACAGCAGCAGGTGGTTAACTGACAAATGAGGTATGACCGTGTGAGTGCGTGAGGTGAAAGTCAGTCTCATGTCCCAAATGTTCGTTCACTTTTCAGAAGTTTTCACAGTTTTCTAAAAGTTGCACTGTACCGAATGATCCAAACCAGTACAAGAAACCTGAGCTAATAGGTAAAGATACCAAGACAAAAATGTACTTTTCTCTTATTATCGTGTCCTTTTTGTTTATGCCTGTATTTATTCATAATCATAAACAGAGTGGTTGTGTGTGTTTCGCAAGGGGTGACAGAGATGATATTTTTGTCTAGGTTGAGACAATGGGTGTAGTTGTGCCTGTTTAGGCATAGCCACGAGCGAAAAAATCGAAAATCCACTCGTCACAGCAGCAGGCGCTGAACTGCTTGACGGGATGTATGGGGGTGTACTGTACGTCAGTCTGAAGACGTACAGAACGTTAGTTCACTTCCCAAAAATGTTCGTCGTTTTTTATAGGCCACAATCAAACAACGCTTGTGGTCATTTATCGGCTAAACATCATTCGACGCCAGCGGCCATGGAGGGGTTAAGATTATTAGTTTTTTTTCCAGACTCTTGGGACTTTTCTATCTCTGAGATGCTTCTTAGTTATGATAAATTTTCCAGGGCACTCTTCATCTGTGACTAAATCTACAGTGGTACTATCTTCTGATGCTCAACTTCTTTCCATAATATCAAAGCTATTTTTGTCTCTTCTGTAGGTATGGCTGGAATTTCTGTTAATATTGTTTTTTCTTCGATGCCTGGTCTGTCGCCAATACTTATAGATGACCATAAAATTCTTCCATCTGATAATTTCTTCCCTATTATGTGGTATTTCACCATTTGGTTTCTATAAAGGATGCATCTGATTTTTCCCTGTCCCTAGTTTCCTCTTTTCTCTCCGTATGCTAGTTCCTGAGGTTAAGGCTTTGTTTATTTTCTGCATATTTAATTTCTGCACAACTTTTTGCTTTTTTCTCATTTATGGTCTTTTGATAAACCTACTCCCTCTATTTTATCTCCACTAAATATTACTGTTAAGCTTTGTTTCGTTTGAGAGTTTACTGTCTTCCACCCTGTTTCAAGTACTGTTTGCTTCAGTTTCTTGGTGGTTTTCTTTTACTGATTCAGTGTCACGACTTTCTCCATTGTTATGGACTAAATACCTGTTATGAATGCTGATACTAAATTCTTTTACCCAGTTACACAAGTTAGCTAAGTTAACAGTCATTGTATGTATGAGGTTATTCCTTTTATCTTCTTAAATTAGTTTTCAGTTAACATTTAATCAATGTATAGTCGCTTGAGATTTCCAGGTCCATTTGTACATGACTTCTTATCACAGAAGGAATTTATGATTTTCAGTGACGGAGTTCCTGCAAATTCTACCAGCCCTCGACCTCTCTCATTGCTTGAGTCTACGCCTTGATTCCCAACTTCATTCTTTCGTGCTGCCTTTTTTCCTATGCAGTGAAGTCACCCATAATCACAGTATAGTGGGTCTTTCCTTTGTCAATAGCTGACTTCACATTTATCTAGAACATATTGAGATCTTCATCTCTATAACGACTTGATGACATACATTTGAACTACATCGAATTTGTATCTGTCATTTACTTTTTTCGTGACAATAGCAATAAAAATCTACAATTTTCTTTTACAGATGTTTGTTAACTAGGAATTCTACTCCATGCTCTTTCTTACTGTCTTCGGATTTGCCTCTCCAGTACAATATATGTCCATTGTTTAATACTTTCTGCTATTCAAATAATCTGATTCACGAAGTCTTACAACCTTCCATTTGACAGTGGATAGCTCTTCAAGCAACACTAACAGATCAGCTTCTGTCCTCATACCTCTTATACTGTAGTTGAAGATGTACATTAACATGTGGAGGCCCAATCCTTTATACTGGAGATTCCTAACACCCCATGCTCCAGAGATATACTGGTTACCATCGAAACCTATAGCTCTTTTGCTGCCAGGTATTGAGGGCCCTTTGTCTGAAGTGTCTGCCTATGGTTTTATCTGGGAGGAAAAACAGCCTACTAGTATCACCCATCCATTCTGGCTTATGACTCAGGTGGGGTTAGTGTTATTAGTCTGTCTGCTACTATCAGGCTCTTCTAGCTTGAGTTTCACCCATTTAGTCTGGCCTTACTAGGTTCAAGCAGTACTTAAGCCTGCTCACCAGGAATTGGCAACGTTCATTTAACTGGCTTATCTCCACTTCCGAAGTGGGGTGGGTATGGGTATGGTATGGCCTGGCTGACTTCCTCTGTGCCCCACTCATCCCCGCCCTTCTAAAGCCATCACCAACATTTGTGACTGGGATTTTGCTTAATAAAGTCTCAGTTGAGGTTGGGGATTGAGATAGCTATCCATCCTCCTCTGTGCCCTCCTTGTCGCTGCCCCTGAAGGACCACCACCGATCGGGGCTCTGGCTCACGATTGTGTCGGAACAAGTGGAGAAAGAGGTGGTCATATCTTCACTGCATATCCGTAGGGGGAGAGATGAGGGTGGAAAACAGTCAAAACATCCTCTCTGGTTGGCTGAAATTCATGTGGGGCTGGTGATTTAGTCTGACTGCTACTATAGTCGTGGCACACGAGTCTGAATGTTTCATTATCATGCCTTGGCAACCTACCAGTCAGGAGTAAGTCCAATTTTGTGTATTATATGATATGCTTAGGAAACAGTTGTCAGTATTATTTGAGTGGTCCAGTATGTAGGAAGTAATGAAGAATACGTCAGTTATAATCGATTTTCAGTTTCAAAGAAATGATACTGTCGCAGACAGCTGTTTTGTTACTTTAAAAGGTCGCTGATTATAATTTATAAAGGGCTTCAACACTGCCCTCCGCAGACCAAAGTAGTGCACCCAGCTGATTCACAATCTGTTAATTACAAAACATCTACATTGTACTCTGACATACCATAATACATAGGTTACCTTGTACCCTTATTCCCTTGATTATTACCAGCAAAATATGGGACTGCAATATTGTTGGTTATTGCTGGGTGCACTACCTCTCTCTCTCTCTCTCTCGTGTTAGAGCTACATTTTAAATTAACAAAAATAGTTATCTGCAGTTCACTGAAACTTAAAACCGAATGAATTAACCGTTATTCTACATTACTGCCTGCATAATTGGCAGTTCAAATAATAATGACAACTGTTTTCTATGTGTCTCATATTTTACACGAAGTCGAACACACTGTTGACCGGTAGGTTGCCAGGGCAGAGTCATGAGACCTTCAGACTCGAGCATCACGACTACAATAGGCCCTTCTATCATGGTTGCACCATAACTAGTCCGGCCCTACTAGGTCTTAGCAGTACTCAAGCCTGCTCACCACTACAATATGGCATGTTATTGAGCAGTAAATTTTTCCGGTCATGAGAGTGTTGAGCGTCACAGTGCCAACAACATCTTGCTTTCTTGACTCGCTGTTAGTTAAGGAACATTTTTTTTTTTTTACGTGTCCGACTCTGGGCAAAGGCTTCAGGGCCTATTCCCAAGTCCCAGTAGGCCCAGTGGTCCTCCTGCATCTCCACATGTCACCACTTCGGCGCTAACACCCACCATCCGTATTGAATACATGCTAGGGCTGTCTCATACAGGACTGGTGTACTGGTATTAGCAGGGGGTACTTTTATGACATGTCGGCGAGTCATCTGGTAGATCAGAAAAACATGCTTCTTATGAAATTCAAATCTTTAAACTGTTTTTTTTTTTTTTTGTGTCCGACTCTGGGCATAGGCTTCACAGCCTGCTATCAAGGCCCAGTCGTCCTCCTACAATCTACATGTCACCACTTCGGCGCTTAACACCCACCGTCCATATTGAATACATGCTAGGGCTGTCTCATACAGGACTGGTGTATTGGTATTAGCGGGGTCATTTTTACGACATGTCGGCGGGTCTTCTGGTAGATCAGTAAAGCCTGATTTAATGAAATTCAAATCCTTAAACTGTTCCCTGCACCAGCGAGGATTCGAACCTGGGTCCCACGGGACCGCAAGCCAACTCTCTACCGATCGAGCTACCGCCTCCCCACCTGACTCAGCCGGGATTCGAACCTGGGTTCATTAGGACTGCAGGCCGCCTCTCCGGCGATTCTGCCACCTGCTCCCCCAGGTGGAAAAAAGTATTTGAGAAATTGCCAACCATAATAGGATTGGGGCTATTCCAGTTCCCAGCACCACTACATTACCATGTACACTACATCAACTTCTTTCTTACTAACTGATTTTGCCTTAGCCACATTGTTGGCAGTGGATCAGCTAAGGGAAGTTATGTTCAGAGAGGATCCACATCACGCAACTGTTTGCCGGAATCGTGCTACTAAAATAAGTGTCTATCAGTTGGAGTCCCATTTAAGTATAAATGAAATGCTGAGAACAAGCTGTTGACACAAGCATCGCTCGGTATGCCTCCGCCAAGACTTGCGCGCAGTCTCGCCATAGAACCCCAATAACAGAGTTCATTGTGGGTCAGATCACCTAGGTCAAGGGGTCAAAGGTCAGAATCATATGGGGTCGACTTGGTTTATCCCTGTGGGTGCAAGATCTCCTGAACCCCATGGTATATTTCGATACAGGGCAGTGTACTGATTAGGACAGCAGGGTCAGGGGGTCAAATGTCAAGGTAATTTGGGGTCAGCTTAGTTTAACTTTGTTGGCATGATGTCTCATGAACTCCTCAACGAAATCTAACCAGACTTTTGTCAGTGATACAGTATGAAGGGATGATGAACTAATTATGTCAGCAAAGTCATGGAGTTTGTATGACGAGTCCATATGCAGAGCTTGGGGTCGGAGTTCTAGGCATTTAATATATTCCAGCTTTAATTTTAATGGCAATTTAACAAAAAAAAAAAAAATTCTTTAGACATAAAACCCCTAAAGTATAGACTCAATACTTATTTATCTTACATGGGTATCATATTAGATCTGCCAAAGCAGGTTTTTCTTAGAATATCCAAGCCATAGTTGAGTTTGTCACTTGTTTAATGTATCAGAGTTCAGTACAGAATCTTAACTGCCACATTATTAAACTCCATAGTCTCTAGTGGTTGCTTATGGAATAATTGTATTATATGTAGGTAGCCTGCATGTCGCCATATAATGAACACTCGTCATTGAGATACAGAAGCTTAATACACCTTAATTTCACCAAAGGTTTAACAAAATATCGCGAGGGTATGAGAGTCTGCCTAACGTACGCACTTGCACTTTTATTTCTTAATGTCCTGAGTGACTTACAGGATCATTGTAGTTTGTGTACTCATGGTTCAAGGTGTTTTGCATTAAACACCCGCTATAATTATTAAGAATCTCAAATCTTGTTATCACCCACCGAATTTCCTTGGAGGCTTACGTTTAATTAAATACAGTTGGTGATTTTGGAAGTCCACAATATTTCTTTCTTTGGTGTTGGCTTAGGTTGACAAATTTCTAAACTGTCACCAAGTGAACTAAAAGTATGACGGTTGTTTAAGTGTGACCTGCAGCTGTGTCTCTGTTTTCTGCCATATGTCTGATAAAGGGATGAGTTCAACCCGCAACTGTCCGTCTGGAAGCTACTGAGATTATGAAAACTGGGAGAGTTTAACTTGCAATTGCGTCTGTCAGTGTTTGAAAACTGGCAGTATTCCATTCGTCTGTTGCCACCAGAAATTATAACGGACTACAAAATTTTCAGTATTGCAAGCCCTGCGTTAACCGGTGGTTTGCGTGCCACAGCTCAGGCTGGGTAACGTCGCGTTGCCAGCCACAGTTCAGGCTGTGCTGGCCGTGCATCACCGTTAACTACTCGACCCCCACGCAAACTTACGCATGGCGCTGTGCAAAGATGGAGAGAGAGAGAGATTTTTTTCTTTTCACCAGATGATGCCCTGGATGTTTATCTTCAAATTTATAATAAAAAGAAAAATCCTTCATTCTCTGCGCACCACAGGGCGGGATAAAAAACAGGTAATTGCGCAATCCACGGGTTAAATGAAAACAGTGCAAGACGTTGCCACATTAAAATATAAATGGACATACCAGTTGTGGGCTTATGATTCCTTATGTCCCTCCTTTAAACGTGAATAAACTTATTTTATGCAAATATTATGATTTAAATATTCCCCTGAAACCCCAAGGGACTACTCATTTTCTATGTATGGTAGATTGGTGGACTACTTGTTTATCTCTTATATCTAACCCTGGCTGCTGTAAGCTGACAGTATGACAACTGTGAGAGTATCCTGTGATTGTGTCCATGTAAGCAGCTGTGTGAGTGTATCCTGTGGTTGTGTTCATGTAAGCAGGTGTATGAACTTTGCCTAGGATTGAGTCCATGTAAGCAGCTGTGTGAGTGTTGCCTGTGACTGTGTCCGTGTAAGCAGCTGTGTGAGTGTTGCCTGTGACTGTGTCCATGTAAGCAGCTGTGTGAGTGTTGCCTGTGACTGTGTCCATGTAATAGCTGTGTGAGTATAGCATGCACTGCATCCATGTAAACAGCTGTGTGAGTGTTGCCTGTCCATGCTTCTGAATAAGCTGCTAAATATATGATGGGTGTGAGAGTAACTTTGCAAGGTGATTTGTGCAGAGCGCCAGGCTGCGGTGATCCAGGGCCCCAGTGAGGTGTTCGTGCAGCGGGGTTCCACTATCAGCCTGGTGTGTGTGGTGCCGGCAGGGCCTGACATAGTAGGCGCCATGGCCTGGTACAGAGGCCACCATGCACTCAACTATAGCTCGCCCAGAGGAGGCATCAGCTTGGAGGTGAGCAGGCAACAGCAGCAAGAGAGAGAGAGAGAGAGAGAGAGAGAGAGAGAGAGAGAGAGAGAGGTGGTCCATTGGAGAGAGAAGGTGACTCAGTGTTGGGTCGGTGAATATTGGAAGAATATAATTGTTGGAAATCTTTACTTAAGTTGATGCAAAGACAGAAGAAAAGAGTAACTGTGTCTATAAGGCAGCAAAATGGTGTAAAGGAATAACGTATGTAGTTATAATTACGATGGCCGTGATACAGACTAGAGATCTGAGTACTGAAGCTCTGACAGGACTATATGAAGATGCTAGTAACCACAGGTGTTTGGAACTTTGTTACACCATGACTATCAAAAGATGAAAAGAGAAGGCAACAGAATTGGGAATGTTAAAGACTAGGAATTAAGACGCCTGTTGACTCCCCTTTGCGGCAGGTGGAGAAGACGCCTCGGCAGACGACCTCCAAGCTGCACATTACTCGGGCGGCGCATCAAGACTCGGGCAACTACTCCTGCAGACCCAGGCTGGCCACACCCGCTGCTGTCACTGTCCACGTCGTAACAGGTCAGTCACTCCATCATGATGATGATGGTGGGTAAAGGTGCTGCTTAAGATTGCTCTCTCTCAATTTTGCATGATGAACTATATCATGAGATTAACAAATAATGGCTCTAATCACGAAAAATTATTAGAAATCATATAATACTGTCTTATTTTGCCATTGAGCTACGTGTAAGCTCTCTGCCAAAACTGTGGTTGACGACATATAGTGGGGTGAAGATGCTAGTGCTGGTGGGGTGTGGGTGCTGAATGTGGTGATGGTACGATATGAGAGTTAATGTGAAAGTGCCGTCGTACCTACCCTGCAAAATTGTACGAGTGGCGATTGCGCAGAGTGGGCTGTGACAATAATGGATGGTGGGGCATGATGTCGAAAGTATGGTCCGTGAAGATAGGTGTATTTTTGCTGATATGGTACTGAAAAAATTAGGTGGAGTAAACACAAAAAATAGTGGTGGGACGGCTTCATATGATGTTGGGTGATGGCCTGAAGGGAATGGGTACACCCGTTATAGATGGACATGGTGTAAAAGCTGGCGGGGGCAATCGTAAGGGTCACAAATTTCAAATGGAATACAGGGAATCGAGGAAGAAAAAAAAATGATAGCGTTGGAGGAAATAGGCGGTGATGGTTGAGTGGATAGGCAAGGCTGGCACAATATACAGTATTCAGATGAGCTTTACAAGTATGGACGTGACAAATAGTTTAATTTAAAGCTTTATGTCAGAGCTGGGAGAAAACAAATATGGACTCCTCTCATATGCCAGGAATTTCATTGACCAAACTATGGATGAGAGTTACACTTTTGCTGTGCCCGTGTATCTGTGCATGAATGTAGTGTGCCACACGTAACTGCATGGCGTGTGCATAATAACAACTTTAATAATAATAATTTAGCTATATATCTACAAGCAGACACCATAATCCCGTAAGGGGTAGCTGTTTGTCTTTGACCTGTCTTACAGGGAGGGGAATCGAACTCTCCGCCAACCCACCTGTACGTAGTTGTAGGGGTTGGTTATATGGCTACCACCCACCGTTGTAAATGGTTTCCTGGCTTACAATGAACCATTAGGCTAGTCACCCAATGTAAAGCCACCTGAAAAGGAAAGAATAGTAATGAAAATGACAGGAAAGATGAGAGAAACAGGAAGATAAGGGAGCAGACAGAAAATGATTGAGAAAAGGGAAAGGGAAAATAATAATAATAATAATAATAATAATAATAATAATAATAATAATAATAAATAATAATAATAATAATAATAATAATTACAACAACAACAACAACAACAACAACAATAATAATAATAAAAATAATAATAACAATAATAATAATAATTGGTTTATTAGTAATTTTGCAGCCATTTGGCTGAAAGTATACAGGTAGAGGAAAGTCTTTAAAAATGCTATTAGTAATGTATATCTATATCCATATCTATATCTATCTATAATCATATACAGTATATACAGTATGTATGTGTGTGTGTGTGTGTGTATGTATTTGTGAAGTAGACTGTAGCACCAGTCGAGCAGGGCAGTACTTCCAAGGTGGAGGGAAAGCTGATGACTGCGAGGGCTGGAGCTCCCGTTTTAACAGCCCTTGCAACTAGTTCCTGACCATCCTCCTTTGCTGGACTTTTTCAGTGTTTCAGTACAACAGAGAGTAGGCAAGCATGCTCTCCAGTTAAAGTTTTTCTAACTCTCAACACCAAACTACATGCACATGACACACTACACTTCGTTTTCAAAATTAAAAAAGAAAAATGGCGTCTAATAACCAAGCCTCGGAGTCCCCATGGGGGGGAGGGGGAACCGTTAATGCCCCCACCATCCGCCCCTTTCCTGGTGACGACTCAATGAGCTGCCTGGGACCATTGTCTGACTCACTTCTTCTTTATATCAGCAACATTCGCGGCCTTTCCTCTAACCTTCCCTTTGTTGACCACCATCTCTCCTCCTCTAAACCTCACCTTCTCTTCTTAACTAATTTCCATCTCTAGGATGTATTCCTGACAAATAATCCAAATCAATGCAGGATAGAAGCACTATCGCCACCTGGATCCTCTGACCACATTCTCATCAAAGCCTCATTAGTCAGCCCCCCCAAACCTCCTCGTTCTCAACCTGTCAGGGTGCCCGGATGGCACTTTCATAGGGCAAACTGGGATATATTTAGAAATTATCTTGCTGACATTCCATGGCAGTCTTTCTTCTCTAGTGATGTCAGTTCTACCCAGTCCCACATTAATGACTTAATACCAGCTAGTATGGACTTATTCATACCAAGTCAACAGTTCACTAAAAGATCGAACTCTCCAAAATGGTTTGATTGCAACTGTGCCAAAGCTACGGCCCAAAAGTCATTACCATATAACTCTTACTTAAAATAAAAAAAACATATGAATTACTCTTTCAATTTAACATTGCTAGAAACCATGGAAAAACAGTGATAAATCTCGCTAAATCATACTTTCTTCATAATCAAGCATCAAAACTACTTAACAACCCTAATAACAATAGAATATTCTGGTCAGCTCTCAATTATTTCAATAATAACTTCAGCAAGTCATCATCCATTCCCCCACTAAAATCTTCAGATGGCAACATTACAAATGGCCCGCCTGGGAAAGTAGATATCTTTGCCAGTACATTTGCCAGAAATTCTACCATAGAGGAAGTCAGCCAGAATGTCCCAGTACTAGAACTTGACTCTCCCGAAACTGTTCCACTTCAAATACAGACAAAAAACGTAAAATTTATCATAGACAATTTACCAGCCAACAAAGCTCCAGGCGCAGGTGGAATTCCTCCAGTTTTTTGAAAAAGTGTTCCCCAGAACTTTCCTCTGTCCTAGCTAAATTATTTAGACTGTGTATACGTCTCTTGTCTCTTTTTAGGAACTGAAAAACAGAGGAGGGGGTCCCTAGTCCCCTCACCCCGCCCCTTTTAGTCGCCTTTTACGACATGCAGGGAATACGGTGGCGGAATTCTTCATAACACAACCTGGCCACAGAGTAGTAGTACCACCCCACAGTGCGGCCAAAATGCCCCCCCCCCCCCTCCGCCACAGGGGGATCGAGTGAGAATGATGAAGTGCGAAGGAGAACTGGAATTGTTCGGGAGATGGCTGATCGAGTTGAGCAGTGGGTGTTGCGATGTTTTGGGCATATGGAGAGAATGGATAATGAGCGATTGGTGAAAAAGATAGCTAGATCTGATGTGAGAGGTGTAAGGCTGAGAGGAAGACCACGAATAGGATGGATGGACAGTGAGAAGAAAGTATTGGATGCGAGAGGGTTGTCTGTTGAGCAAGGAAGAGTGGCTGTGCGTGATAGAAATGAATGGAGAGAAATTGTGAATGAATAAATGATGAGGCAGCCCTGAGGGGATATTCTCCCGCATTTTGTCTGATCAGCTGATCAGGTCAGGTGTGGGTAAGGGGATGGGTCCATTATGATGTGGCAGGGGTAAACCAGCTTTGCTGTCGGGCCCTGCTGCGGATGCCACTGACTGCACTGCGCAGTTGACCCTCGTGCGGTGTGGTGCAGTGAGGATGTGTCCCTTCTTCCCTTCGGGGCTAAGATGTAAATGAATGTGTATGAGTGGATTAGTAAACTGGGAGTGTGTCGACCTGTCTCGGCTACCTCTCTTTTCCTGGGGGAAGCAGCCTAGGTATATAGATAGATAGATGTGTACGTACTTCTTCAATCCTTAATTCATGGAAATAAGCCAATATCCTCCTAATTCCAAAGAAAGGAAGGTCCTCTGACCCATCTGATTACAGACCAATAGCTTTTGTGTGTGTGTGTGTGTGTGTCCGACTCTGGGCATAGGCTTCACAGCCAGCTCCCATGGCCCAGTAGTCCTCCTGCATACCATACACCTCTACATGTCACCACTTCGGCGCTAACACCCACCGTCCATATTCAATATATGCTAGAGCTGCCTCATACAGGACTGGTGTATTGGTATCATGGGGGTATTTTTACAACATGTCGGGGGGTCTTCTGCAAGATCAGTAAAGTCTGATTTTATGAAATTCAAATCCTTAAACTGTTCCCTGCCCCAGCCGGGATTTGAATCTGGGTCCACTAAGACCGCAGGCCACCTCTCTACCGATTCAGCCACCGCCTCCCTCATCTTTTCTTGGTAAAGTATTTGAAATTGTAATTAACAAGCACATAGTTAAACATCTTGAATCGAACAACTTAATTAGTGACAGACAATATGGTTTTCGCCACGAAAGATCCACCATTGACATACTCAATCTCCTGACTCATACCTACTGTCAGTCAATCGACCTATATGGAGAAACTCATGCAGTAGCCCGTGATATCTCTAAAGATTTCGACAGAGTGTGGCACCGTTCCCTGTTGTCCAAACTCCCATGCTATGGACTAACGTCTTTTGTTCCCCTGCATGCCTCATATCTCAGCGACAGAAAAATAAAAGTAGATGATGCATATTCCAATTTCCACTCAATTAATGCCGGCGTACCACAGGGATCAGTCATGGCGCCAACCCTGTTCCTGGTTCATATTAATGATCTCTTATCTGTCACCCACAATCCCATCCATTCATATGCAGATGACTCAACACTTCACAGTTCATTCACACTCAAACACCCATTTACAAAGTCTAATATCTCTAACTCTGAACTCAGTACAGCCAGCTTCATAAATCAAGACTTATCTACGATCAGTGAATGGGGGCAAAACAACCTTGTTTCAATTAATGCTAGTAAAACCAAATATATACAATATACTAATAGACAGATATTGCAAGAATCATATATTACCTTCAATGCATCTAATATTCCCATCTCCAAAATTATTGAAATTTTCGGGGTTTACTTAACAATGCCCTCAGCTGGACCTCTCTTGCTAAAACCGCATCAGAGAAACATGGATTATTGTACAGAGCCCGTAACTTCTTCACTGATGAGCAGTTAGCAGTAATTTATAAGAGTCATGTGTACTCTCAGCTTGAATAATGCTCACTTGTGGAATGGATGTGGAGAGGTTGCACTAAAACATCTAGACAAAATTCAGAACAAAGATATTGGAATTATTAAAAACCCTGCTATTATAAACAAACTAACCCCCCCCCCTTACAAGTCAGAAGGAATGTTACCTCTCTTGCATTATTTTACAGATATTTTTATGGCAAATGCTCAGACGAAGTTGCATCCATTGTGCCACCTCTCCATGCCTTCCCTCGAGCTACACGGGCATCTGGCAGCGCTCGTGACTGGATGGTCCACAGACATATTGCAAAACTTCTGCCTATAAGAATTCTTTTATTCCCCAAACTGCATCTCTCTTGAACTCGCTTCCCCGGAGTTGTTTCCTCCCAAACTTCAACCTACAGCTGTTGAAGTCCACCTGTTAGAGATATTTTATGAATTGAGGATGCCAGTGATCTGGTGTATGGACCATTTTTTTTTTTATTTGTTTTTCCTTCAACTGAGACTCAGCTGTCTGAGGCAACTGATAGCAAACCCTTTTCTGTATCTTCCTACTTTCTTTATACTCATTCCAAAGCCAAAGGTGGCTGTTCGGTATATGTACGCAACGACTTATCTTGCTCACGTGTTCCCGAACTTGATTCTTCTGAATTCTCTACTCTCTGGTTTCAGCTTTCCTATCATTATCTGACTTAATATATCTGTACTGTTTGCCTATCCCCTGTCTTTACTGACAATGGTAAATTTTTCGACTATCTTACTTCTATGGTGGAACATACCCTATCCATTTCTCCTTTCTCTGAAATCTCCATTCATGGAGATTTCAATATTCACCATCATTTTTGGCTCTCCTCTACTTTCACAGATCCACCTAGTGAACAAGCCTACATCTTTTTTATCCTTAATGACCTAGAGCAGCTTATACAGCACCCTACCCGTATCCCTGACCGCCTTGAAGAGAGCTCCAATATACTTGACCTTTTCCTTAGAACTAATTCTTCTGGTTACACTGTTATTCTTTCCCCTTTGTTGAGCTCCTTTGATCACAACCGTATTACCTTAACCTATTCTATCACTCCAGTACGGCCTGTGGACACTCCAAAGAAACGTCGGTTGTGGCACTTTGGAGCTGCTGATTGGGAGGCTCTCAGGGAGTACTTGTTTGACTTTCCCTGGAATGATTATTGCTTCCATGGCCGGGAGCCATCTGAGAGTGCCTTGTGCATTACGGAGGTTATTTTCTAGGGCATGGAAGCCTTGGTTTAATCACGCTTGTTCTAATGCTGTCCACAGCAAGGAGAGGGCCTATGAAAGGTACCAGAGCCAACCCTCCCTTGAAGTACATCTTTTTTTATGTTTCTGCCCGGAATCGTGCTAAGTCTTTTCTTCGCTCTGCAAAAAATAATTCTATCTGTACTAAATGCTCTCAACTCTCCAACTCAAATGCTTCCCGCTCCTTCTGGCACCTTTCCAAAAACCTTTCTAACAATATTTTACCTCATCATCCTTCTATCATCTTTTTTTACTCTTATGGCTCTGTAGTTATTTCTTCTACTGATAAAGCAGATATATTCACTCTGACTTTCTCCTCCAATTCCACCTTAGACGAATCCAGGGCTGTTCCTGCATCACTTCCCCTCTCTGACTTCCTCATGGCTGACATTAGAACTTCTTCAGCTGATGTATTTTCTGCCATCACTGTCCTCAATAATAACAAGGCATAGGGATCTGACGGAGTCCCTCCTATTGTCCTCAAATACTGTGCTTCTGTGTTTACACCCTGCATAGGTAAACTCTTTCGCCTTTGTCTATCAACTTCCACCCTTCCTTCTTGCTGGAAGTTTGCTCTCATTCAGCCAGTCCGAAAGAAAGGTGACCATTCCCAACCCTCTAACCATCGCCCAACTCCTCTAACATCTGGTGTCTCAAAAGTTTTTGAGTCTATTAGTAACAGAAAAATTTTAAAGCATCTTTCCTACCACAACCTACTTTCTGATTGTCAGTTTGGGTTCCGTCAGGGACACTCCACTGGCGATCTTCTCACCTACTTTCAGACTCCTGGTCATCCTCCTTTCGGGACTTTGGCGAAAGCTTTGCAATTGCACTTGACATCTCAAAGGCTTTCGATCGAGTCTTGAATAAATCTTTAATTTCCAAACTGCCTTCTTACGGTTTCTGTCCTATCTGTGCCTTCATTTATAGCTTCC
>JAGKTI010001941.1:0-35330 GCA_018397915.1 Birgus latro | reverse complement strand
CATGCAAGTTTTATCACTTTCTTAATCATTATATAAATTTCTTATAACTTTATTGACTTGCACAGAAGATTTTAGAACTGTATAGATTTTTCTAGAACAGTTTGTAATGTCCTAGTATGGTTTAACATTCTTTAGAACATTCTAGAATAGTATAAATATTATAAAACTGGATGCAGTTTTCAGTATCTAAGTTATCTTCGCAGTTTGTAGGTGAACAGTCAACAAAACAATTGCTTAGTGTATTGCTGTTATATATTAAATATTTTTCTTTTTCAGATAAGCATGATGTCAGACAAACGAAGTGATACTATCATACAGAAGAACAAGGATGTCTGGACCAATAATTTGTTGCTGTTCCAGCAGCCACATGGAAGAAGAGGAATTGTGCCTTTAGAAGAATCTTCATTAGAAGAAAAATGCACAATGCCAAACCAAATGCAAGTTTTTGGACGTTGCCAGTTTTTTGGAGCAAAAATCAAATTAAGAAAAGAATAAATAGTCGAAATTTCCAAAGAAGTTACAAAATTATGGGAGAATAAATTGAACTTTCCATATGTGTCAGCTCAAGCAATACAAACAAAGCTTTTGCAAGGTGCTAAAATCGTACGACGAATGTGTCAAGAGGAGAAAATATGATGCCCTAAATAAACGATTTGATCTTACAAAAGTAAATGGTCAGTGGTTATCCACTGAAGATAAACAACTCTGCCACCTACAAGTGCAAAGCAAAGGAGAAGTTGGGTACTCGACAGCTCAAGTTGCAAGTAATGAAACCATTCTCCCTTCAAAAATTCGAAAACTGCCTGATGAACCTACATTACCATCAGCATCTTACGACCATTCATCTAGTGATAGCTGCACTGAATCTGATGACAGCGAATGTAAGGATGAAGATGAAGCTAATCATCCACCAGCCAGATAACACAACAGAAGTATAGTTGCAACTAACTTGGTGACATCTGCTGAAGTACTGACAAATAAAGCTGCCAAAATATGCAAGCAATAGTCACATGATGGTATTGACATTCCAGCTCCAAGTCAAGCAGTGACTTACAAGTCAATATACAAAGAGGCTGCAACACTGAAGGAGGAAATGATTGAAAAGATACAGTTGGAAACATGGTCTTTACATTTCGATGGAAAGCAGATTGATGAAAATGAGTACTAGGTGGTACTACTGAAACATGAAAGAACCAAAATAAAATTGGATGCATTGCGTCTGGAAAATGGCAGGGCTGAAACTATTGCTAAAGAAATTGCAAAAGTTACTGATCATTTTTATTGCATGCCAGAAGTTGTATGCCAAACTTATGGCATGCAGTAAAAATGATCATTGCTGATACAACTAGCATTAACACTGGGAAAAAGAATGGAGTTGTTGTCAGGTTACAACAAATGTTCTTGGATAAGAGTTTCAACAAACCACAATTTATCGGTTGTCAGCATCACATTCTGGACAGGATTCTTCGTTTGGTGATGGACGAAGAACTTGGTGCTAACACCAATTCTCCAAACATCGAATACCCATTTGTGTTTCAACTAATAAAGTATTATGAAAAACTAAAATCACAGTATATTAATGAAGCGGAAGAGATTCTCGATAAGTCAGGGTGGAGAGATGACATGAAGTTTTTGTACCATTTATCACAAGTGTTTTTATTGTCAAGAAAAAGGGCATTTCCCTTTGATTAACTTACTCCGATTATCAGTAATGTGAGGTGGAATTCAAGAGCAATTCTCGCTATCCTTGCATTAATTCTTATACCTACAACAAGGAAGACTTTGGAGAAGATATGCAGATTCATTTCATATGAATGGGCAGAGTACTGGTTTGCTAATCAGATGTACAATGAAAATTACTTCAAAAACTTGTCAGAAATATTGAAACCTTACAAACAAGCACTAAACTCATTGCAGAATCACTGGAAGCAGGAGCCATCCTTAATCAAGATATCAAGAAGTAATCAGTGTGTAGAACATGCAATCAGAGTGATGCAGGAACTTTATGCTGTCTGCAGAAACAGAGACAAACTGCAACTTAGATTTATTCTAGGTAATAAACAGTGATTTTAAGTATTAATGCATTTGTATAAGCTGTATTGTCTTTTTATTATTATTATTATACGTGTAAATATACACTTGCAAAAATCAAATTTTTAATTTCAGGGTGACCTTTTTATAAAAAATTGAGAAGAATAGGGTTTTTTTTCTTTGTTTTTAACTCGTCCTGTCCCGTCGACGTACAATGCACGTCTCACCTTAACCCGTCCCGTTGACGTACAATGCACATCACACCCTAACCCGTCCCTCACTCCCAACGACGTGCATCATACGTTCTGCAATTGCAAGGTCCATCGTTTCCACATTTTTCAAGTTTCGTGGGAGATTTTTGGTAGGCATATGTGGGAAACCTTCCTCTACCCCCAGCCATGTGGCAACAGTGCCTGACCTTGTGTAACCCCTCCCTCGGGGGGGCGCCATTTTCTCACAATTCGCCTATTAGCAGTGACCTAGCCAGTAAAGACATAGCACCACAGCCTCTCTGACGACGAAATTCAAGACGAAAGTGATTCCCAATGTGGAGGACAAAGATTACGTGGCACCAGAGTTAGTAATGAACAGAAGTAATGAGGAGGTAACGTTGCCAAGGGAGGTGCAGTATGTTGATGTGTTTGGTGAGGGAACAATGCATATATCATCTATATTATTGTGTGAAAACCAAAATACTCTTGTGCTACATTTAAATTCATACCAAATAAATAATTAATTACCAAGTTTGAGTGATTTTGGTTAAGTTTCCCTCGCATAGGGAGCGTCTTATATGAAGCACGGCGTCATAGAGAGTGGTAGCCAGGTGAGAGGCCTCTCACCTGTTTAGTGCATTTTTTTACTTCAGGTCAGCGCTTTCTCACTGAATTTTTGATGTTTCTCATCCAAAGTGGAGGCTTGAGCCAAAAAAGACAAGTTGAAAATTTGCTGGGTTCTGGGGGTGGGTTAGGTAAAAAGTTGCCAGGATGGGGCAGGTTAAGCAAAAGTTCACTGACTTCAGGTACAGGAACATAAGATTGTAAAAAAGTTATAACCCTATAACTGACGGCCTGCTAAAAATAATAAACCCAAATGGTGGAATACGGAAATTAAGTGTTGCCAATTGGCAAAAATAAATAGATAAATAAATAAATAAATAAAAAAGAAATTGCACACAAAAATTGCATTATCACTAAGAATCAAAGTGATAAAAATATGATGCATTCATCGAGAAGCAAAAACTTAATAAAGCAAAGTAAGAAAAACTTTGAAACTCACAGTATGTGTATCAGTATATCCATCCCAAAAGAATTTTTCAGCTATATCAGAAACAAGAAGATAAGATCACCAACAGTTGGCCCAGTAGTCACAGATTATGGTGAATATACTGAAGATGAAACCATCAACATTTTCTTTGCATCCACATTTACAATTGAAAATACAGATTCTATTCCGACAGCTTTTCCTGTTATCTTAGAAGGCAACACAGTTGTGACAGTATTAGTGAATGATGTACGGCTTGGCATCGGTAAACTTAAAGTGAAAAAAGCAGCAGGGCCAGATAAAATATCTCCATGCATTCTAAAAGAAGCTGTGGATGAAATATCAAAGCAATTTGCTGAGGTATTCAATAAATCACTTAGAAATAGGAAGGTTCCTCGTGAATGGAAACTAGCAAATGTAACCCCATATTCAAAAAGCAATATTCGAAAAAGGCAACAAATTGCAACAAGAAATTTATCAACCAATAAGTTTAGTTGTGTGCAAGTTGTTGGAAACTTTTCTCAGAGTTAAGTCTATTAAGTACTTACAAATAAATATCATCAAAGATTCACAATATGATTTTCAAAATAATCGCTCTTGCCTTATGAATCTCTTGGATTTCTTCTATGATATATTTAGTATACATATGGTGAGACTAGATCCGTTGACATTGTATATCTCGATTTTCAAAAAGCATTTGATAAAGTTCCCCATAAAATGACTACTTCAGAAATTAAATGTGCATGGGTTAAGAGGCAATGTGCTTGGGTGGATCAAAAATTGGCTTACAGAACGTATACAGAGGGTTGTAATGAATAGTAAAGAATAAGATTGGCCAGATGTTACAAGTGGTATGCCACGGGGCTCAGTAGTCGGTCGTATTCTGTTTTTAATATACAGTACATAAATGGTAACGATGAGGGTTTAACTTGTAAAATAATGAGATTTGCTGACAACACTAAAACTGGTCCCATTGTAGACACATCTTTACAGAGGCAGGCAATACAGAGTAAACTCGATCGACTGTTTCACTGGGCCCAAATCTGGCAGATGGACTTTAATATTAGTAAATGCAAAGTGCTAAACATTGGAAATAAAAGTGGAAAAGCCAGTCACCAAAAACAATAATGAACAAGATTCTGTCATTCATGAAAAAGACTTAGAAATTATAACAAATGATCTTAAACCAAGCAAACAGTGTGAGAGTCTGTTAAGAAAGCCAACAAATTAACTGGATTCACCGATAGAGCATTCGAATATAAATCAGATGTTATCCTCACCTTATATAATTCTCTTGTTCGCCCACACTTAGAGTATTGTGTCCATTTCTGGTCGCCATGTTATAAAAAGGGACATAGAGAATCTTGAAAGAGTGCAACGAAGGGTGACCAAAATGATACCTAGATTGAGAAACAAACCATTCGAGGAGTGCTTAGAAACCCTGAATCTCTTTACCCTAACTAAACGCAGCTGACAAGGAGATTTAACTAACTCGCCCAGTCCCGACCGTTTTTTTGTGAAACACACCCTCAGAACCCGACAGATTTTCAACTTTTTTTTTGTTTGGCTCAAACCTGTGCTTTTGGTGAGAAACATCGAAAATTCATAGAGAAATCGCCCTCCTGAGCTTAAAAATGTTGATACACATGTCATTCAGCCTTATGTCACAAGTGTATATTGGTTTTCACACAATAATATACTGTAGGTGATAAAAGCATTGCTCACTCACCCAAAACTCCAGCATATGGCACCTTCCTTTATGACATTACCACCTCATCACTTCTGTTTGTTTCTACCTCTAGCTTCTTTGTTTCTTTGTCCTCCACCTCAGGAATCACTTTCACTGTGAATTTCGACATTGGAGAGACCGTGGGGCAACATATCTTTACTGGAAAGGTTACTGCTAACAGGTGAATTGCCCAGTGTGGGGGGAGGGGGGAAGGGGGGACCAGGCAGTATCCCTGCTTGACAGCAGGTAGAGGAAGGTCTCCCACATATGCCTATCAAAAATCACCTGCGAATGTTGAAAAATGTGCACAATGGGCCTTGCAATTGAGTGACGTACGATGCACATCAGTGGATCTGTCCGCAAAAAAAAGTAGTGACGTGCATCGTACGTCGGTGGGGCTCGGCGGGTTAAAGTACTTAAAAGATTCAAAGGACATGATAACACGGCTGTCGATAAATACTACACAGCTGATCGCTCGAATTATACTGTAGACACTGGGCATAATTTAATTGGCAAACAATTCCAGTTGCATGAAGCTAAGCATTTCTTCTTTAACAGATTTGTGAATACATGTACATGGAATAATTTGCCCTCCAATGTAGTAAACTGTGATACAGTACTAACCTTTAAAGATCGCTTGGATAAGTATCTGTCCTCTAACCCCAGCTTAATATGTTAACTATTGAATAAAATTGTTCTCTCTCTCTCTCTCTCTCTCTCTCTCTTTCTCTCTCTCTCTCTCTCTCTCTCTCTCTCTCTCTCTCTCTCTCTCTTAGATGATGTAACTTGCAGAACAACACTGATAAATATTGTTGACTTCCTTTTCAGGTAAATAGAAAAATTTCCTTTCCCTCTTTCCTATGAAATTTCCATGACAGTTTCTCTGTCCTGCATGATGATCCTCCTCACCATATCCTGACGGCTTCGGCTGGAGGGTTTGGTGGTGGTGGTGGGGAGCCTTCCTGCTTTTCTATCCTTGTCCTTGACTGTTAGAATAAATTTTTTAGTTACAGCCTCCCCTATACCAAACACCCACGAAAGGACCAACAAGTCTGTTGCTGTTTTCCTTCCCTTGTACTCCCTTTGTGCTTTAACTACTTTATAATCCTTCTACCTCGCCCATCGTTTGACCTGTCTTAATTTTCATCCTTTTCCGTCAATTGGCTGAGAGTGTAGTGTGTCCTCCTCAGCCGATGTGAGGGAGTGGCTGACGTGAGATACTGGACCTTCACTGCCTCTCGTCCTCACATTATAATTCTTCGTCTTTGTCGTGCATAATAATGCACACAAAAAGTTATCACGACAGAGGAAACCAAACACATCCTTAATGATCACTACAGCTTTATGTCCCCATAACGGAAAACTGTTAGCCATCTGATAACAATACTGACTAGTAAATATCATCAGAAAGCGATATATGGCCTCTTCGTGAACGAAAGCTTACCAATTGGGATAGAATCATTGGGTACATTGTAATAGCCAACGTATGTGGTTTCACATTATTTCACGAGAAGTGTGCATTAATACAAACCAGTAAGTGATGGAGTGTAAACTGCTGCAGGTACTGTACAAGGTGTGAAACCACAACTAGATGTAAAGAGATGGGGCAAGAAGTTGAAAAAGATGGGCAAGAAGTTGAGAGAAAGGGAAAGAGACACTGAAATGAATAGAGGTAGGAGGAAACAAGGTGTGGGGACAATGAAGAAGAAAATGAGGGAAGAAGGCGAGAATATACAGTATGATGAAGGGGGGAGGAGGACGGGAGGAAGAGCTAGTGAAAAGAGGAGGAAGAATTTAAGAGGTTACGAAATGGGAGGAAGGAAGAGAGAATGGAAGGAAACTAGTGAAGGGGAGGGAACATAAGGAAAAGAAGAAAAGCGAGGCTGTCAACGGGTAGGAATCGATGGTAATAAAAAGTAAGGAAAAGAGGAGAAAAAACAAAAGATGTGAAAGGGTAGGGAAGATAACGAACAAACAGGGGAGATTCACTGGAATGGATAAAGAAATATGGAAAAGTTGGAGGGAGGGTGATGAATATATCATGGTGGTAGGAGGACAAAGAGTGGATGTGAAAGGAATGGAGGAGGGACTGGTAGGGCTGGTGCAAAGTGTGGAAGGATGAGGTGGGAGGTTGACAGACATGGAAGGAAGATGTAGAATACGGAGAGGTATGTACACGGAGATCGGGGACGAAAGGAAGATAGTGGATAAGTAATGGGGGAATGAAAATGAGTGACAGGAGAGCCCGTGGGATACTGGAAGGTGGAAGTGTGAGCGGTGAATGTTGGCCTTGGGATGGAATGGAGGGATAAACCAAAGCCGAGAAACAGGGAGAGGACATAGCGCTGTTGGGGTTGAGCGAGAGAACCGCGTCACCAACATTCGCTGATGAGAGTGACATGAGGAGGTGTGAAAATGTTGAAGCGTGGGTTTCACTACGAGAGAAGCTTGTTACATTTGCCAGGGATATCATGAGTTTGGTTTTATTTGTCTGACTGACACTTTGTTTGATTGTCTGTCTGTTTGTAAGATTCTGGAAAAAACTACTGGACTGAATTGCATTAAAGTTGGCAGATTGACTGTCGCCTCAGTGGACGAACAAGTCATTATATTGTGGACAAAAATAGTCAATTGTCAAGGTCACGTAAAAAATGGAAGAAGGAATGGTGCTACTTGGCGTAGGTATGCAGTTCTTTACTGCTCATGTTGGTTGATTTTTAACAGTGGAAAGCCACGCCACAGAACCTAGAAATATTTACATTTTTGAAGTACAATTAAAAAAACAAAAAAAACATGATTTCGATTTCCTGCGAACCGCCATGTTCCAGGTTATGCATTATGCTAATGCGTTGCAAAGGTTTTTGCGGTGAATTTATGTATAAGTACCATGCTGTATAATATTTGTGACACCTACCCTGAAAGGTCAAGGCACAGGATGATTTATTGCCAGTAAGAACCAGAGATAATATCAAGACGGTGTAAAATATCTAACGAGTTAGAATAAACAATGAATATCATATTCACAGCATGAATCCTCCAACTGGTCCATCTCACTCTGGTCTCCGCAGTGTGCACGCGATCTGTCAAACTTAGCCCATTATCAGTGTGCCCCAGTGCCACAAACAGTTGCAATGTTGGCATGATTTACGAACAAGTTATGTTTTGAAGCTGCACATCCCAAATTCACAAGCATATAGCACAGATGTGGCGCGTCCATAAACTGTTGCTAATTTGCTTACGATATGTGCTTAAGCATTTTACAGTTTTTGTGGGTAATAAAAGTCGCTAACAAAGCTGACATACGCTGTAGACATCCCCAGTCCGCCCCTGTTTGCCATCTGTAAATCATTAAGCTTTGCTGAAAGTGTTCGAAGGACGTGTGTTCTCAAATACATCTCATTTATGAAAGAAATTGTGTTTAAACAAGCTTTCTAACATTTTCCAGGGAATGTAAGTGTTTCCACACAGCTACACACTGACATGCTTTTGTGTAAGTTGTCAAGATGATTAATTAACACAGAAGAATGTAAAATCCCCACATTTGCGTCTTATAAGGTCGTAAGATAAACCCTACAGATCCCTTTATAACGCTCAAAAAATGAAAAATGTGGCGTGGCAATTGGTCTAAGAAACACTTGTTCAAGGCTGAAGCGAATTGGTGAAAAAGAAAAAAATGGCGCTAAATTGAAATATGCGTGAAAGAAAGAAAAAAAAATCAGAAGAATTACAATAGCTGTCAGCACAATGCTGTGGAGATTTATTAAGTTTCACCGGCCTTGACTTAGATAAAGAGTGTGCTGTGGTTCCTCGCTGGGCCAAAAGCACAAGTAAATCAGCAGTCATGGCTCAGAGGTCTGAGTATCTACCCCCAGAATTTTAAAGCACGCTTTTAAGTCCAACCACCCATGCTCATCTTCCTCCTGCCCTCTCTGCCTGCTTATTTACCCTCCCACTGACGCACTATATGACTTAAATTAATCGGTTTAATCTCTCTTGACTTGTTTCCTGAATGTCTGTCACTTTCGTCCTCCCCAGCCTTCGTCTTTGCCCTTCGCTTCAGCTGTTTACCCTTTTGTTTATATTTCTGTTAATGCTTCACACATCGCACTTCTGGCCGGCTGCTTCCCTTTTCCACCTTTACCATTTTGCATTAAAACTTAGTCATTGTTTCCTTCCTTTAACTTCTGTCTGTCTGTTTCTGCTTGAACATCTGTCTACAAGTCTTCTCCGCCGAGCGCAAACTTCTGTCACCCTCATTCATTGTTCAATCAAACTTTTAATTATCAGCTTCCGTGAATGATTGTTACACTCATCTCTTTATACATCCCTCCCTTCCTTTTGCGTAATATAGGATATGGTTTCAAAATGAAATCCTCAAAGATTTAATACAATAGAACATGTGTGAGTCTTTGTTGCTAATGTCTCACCCCCAACCTAAATATATTGTCCGGTAACAGTAAGATTATAGGGCAAAAATGGCATCATGCTGAATGACCTGACGATTGATATTGCCACTGAAGGTATCTGTGTAGTCTTCACATGATTCCTGGAATGTATCTCGGACGGTATTATACCTGGCTTTTCAATCTCAGCTTGGGAGGAATCAGCAGCGGCGGTACAAGATGTCTGGGAGATGCCTTGGTCACTATCATGATTGCACTTTCTTTATTAGATGGGGAGGAGTCGGCAGCAGCGGTACAAAGTGGGTGTGATGCGACGACGGAGAGCATGGTGGCGGTGCTGACTTGTGTAGGGGCGGTGGTGGTGTGGGCGTGTCCCAGAGCGGTGTGGGTATGGCTGGGCCTGGTGTGGGCATGACCTAAGGCAGTGTGGGCTTGGCTGGGAGTGGAGAAAACCATTCAACACTGTCATTCACTTGCACCTCCAGCTGCCCTCCATACCCAACCCTCTTGAAGGTGTCAGGTGAGGCTCTACTCCGGCCGGGATATAAATGGCTAGAAAAAAAAATGAATAACCAGTTTGTGAGCGTAATAATTCTGCACCTCTGGTTCATCCACCTCCTGACACACATGCTCGGCCACGAACAAAAGTTCGCCGACAATCCTGTCAGCATCGCATCCTGCCATCCACATTTCTCACACCTCATGAAACGTCAGACAGTTTTCTTATGTGCTTCATATTGTTGTGTCACATAAAGAGTTCATGTAACATCTTCCACTCCAACAACCGGCAGAGAAGTGTCGACGAACCTTTGCTAATGGCTATTATAACTGTACAGTATTTCGTGAGGTGTAGAGGTACTATGGCTTGTTGCCTGCTGCGAGTTATTTCTTCCTCTCCTCCTTTCGTGGTACACTTTACTAATGTGTTTTACCTTTTAACTCAAGGTGGGGTTTGGCAGTCAGGTGTGGTAACCCTCCTCTCCTCCCATCGTCCATCCACCACCCCAAATAAGACCACTCCCCTCCCCTCTTGCTTCCTCTATCCCTGGTAAGATCCCAACTCTCATTTTCTTACTCTGCGATATTGATCTGAAAGTGTTTTTGTTAATGGTACTTTGTTGATTCATGTTATTGTAAAGTGTGATATAAATATGCACCATACTTGGAAGGAACTAGCTTCTTGTATAATAAAGCTGTGAAAGTACCAAATTTAAGATGAGATGGGAACTTGTAAAACAGGTGTAAGGTACTGGATTATTAAAATTTAATAGCGACAAATACCCATAGTTTTTTAGCACAGAAACAGCCTTGGCATACTGTTCTCGGTTTTATTTGAGCTTATTACACCTTTAGATTGTCTTGCATTTAATTAATATTTTTCTGATATTCATATGGCTTGTGTTACTGATATAAAATAAAATTATATAAGGCCAAAAATGGCAAATAAATAGTTAAGGAAGTGGCATTAAAAATCAAGCTGACACACACACACACACACAGTTTACCTTTCTCGTCTTCTCAACACACTGTACAGCTCGTCTTCCACCTTTCCACACGCTTTCTCTATATCTCATCCGGTCACTACATACTTTCTCTACCACGACCTTTTCAGCTCCTCAGTTTGCCACGTTGTTTCTTTCGACCCGTTACTTTTTACTCTACACTTCACCTCTCATACCAGAGATTTTTTTCTGTGAGCATCTTATTCACACCACCAACCCCTTTCATCTGTTCTAGGTCATAGCTGCACAATCCCATTTCCACTTCTCTTGTACTATCGTGCAGCTATTCAATACACTGCCCAACAATTGCCTGTTGACATGATGAGAAGCTGGCTGCGAGAGAAATCTAGCCACTTTGATAGGAGGGACATGATGTGCAAATGGGAAAATTTATGTGAAATGGAAGTGCTTCTAAATGGCTGTGGTTTAAGAAGTTATTAGTGACGTCATGGGTATTTAGTGATTTTATTAGTTTCTTTTTTTAATATGTGTACATGGGCTGCTAGTCCCCGACTCCAAATTATGACCGCAGAGACATAATGCGTTGACCATGGGAAGCTGATAGCCATTGAAACAGAATCACACCAAGTAGTTTCCCATAACACCTCTTTCCTATTTTCATTATATATATTACATATATATTACCTCTTATATTAATGGTTTTCGAAACTGTTTGCTATACCTAAACATCTGATTATTGAAATCGCGTAAAAGTAGAAAAATAGATTAAGTAGTTAAGAAGTGCTAAAAGGACAAATACAGTAATACAGTAAGTTGAGCCGGTCGCAAGTGGCAGTGAAAAAGAGGCGGGGCTTAGGTGCCGAGATAACTTAATCCTCATTTTGGTGAACATCGAATAACTAGGTGGTGGAATTATAACAGTTTCGTATTTCTGATTTATTAACATGAATTAAACAGTGTAAGCTGAGAACATAACTGATATATTTTCCTGGCAATCCATGCATGATTTCTCTCCAGTTTGGGAAAGATTTTTTAAACTGTGGTGGGTACACAAGTACACAAAGTTTTTGCATCTTCCAGATGCATAAAATTGTCAGGAGGTAGCAGAAACAGTAACAGAATACTTGACTTGATTCAATGGGTTAATGTAATATATATATTTTTATCTTTCTTCAGCTGGTAATTTAACCTGCCCTACTCCAATCCCACCCCATCTAGAACATCAGCCCCGTTCTGCCTTACAGGACCAGCGCCCCCTACGTCATCATGCCTCGCCACCAGTGTTGCTCCGTGCCTTATTGTTTTGTACATAATGATCGCATTTATCTGTACCTGTAATAAACCAAGGGATGATTGAACTCGATTTATTTTCCTTTACTAACAGCACTAGGTGGGGGCGCCCATCATCCACCCACTTAGTGTAGCGATACTCTATTTAATCTGGGATGCTTTAGTTGAGCTTAGTACACCATTGCTTTTGCCAGGAAAATTTTACCCAATATTAGAAAATCGAAAAAAAAAGCTTGCTCTCACCATTTATTAAATCAAACAACACTATATGAAAACATAAGTCTATTCGTCTTTTTTCCTGTAAAAAGCAACACTCAAAATGAAAAAAAAAATTATAGGATTTTTCTGAAAAAATACACCAAAATATGATATTTTATACTTTAAAATCTAGAACCTATTAACTAATGACACCTGGGACATTGGGCTTGGTAAGCAATTTCTTGGGTCCCTGGAGACTCAGGTGGCTCCCCTTATAAATCACCCTGAGCTGAAATGAGGAACAACGAAAAAGGCATACATTTTGGTAAAATCCACTAAATCCGCCATTTTGAGGGGAAAAATGTGGTATAGGAAAGAAATACTAACTGTCACTACATGTGCCTGGGATGGACTGAAGATTTGTGGAAGGACAGTTGGCTGCCCTTTATCATCACTCGGTAAACCGGTAAACACGTGTGCGATAAGACGAAAATGAAAATTTACCCGGCGAAAGCATTGCATGGTTAACCCGTCCAGTCCCGACCGGTTTTTTACCCAGCCTACCCCCAGATCCGGACCGATTTTCGACTTCTTGTTTTTTAGCTGAAACCTTCACTTTTGGTGAGAAACATCGAAAATTCATAGAGAAATCGCGATCATGAGGTTAGAAATGTTGATAAAGGTGTCACTCAACCTTACGTTTTCCTTCGTTTTCAGGGTACCTGGCTAAAGAAAACGAACTATGGATGGGCTAACTAATTCAAGCCACTTTAAATTACGTATTTATTTTATTTATTTGGAACGAATTTATGTGTAGTACAAGTCTATATTGGTTTTCACACAATAATATAGGCATTTATAAGCATTGTTCACTCACCCAAAACCCCAGTATATGGCACCTTCCTTTACGACATTACCACCTCATCATTTCTGTTTGTTTCAACATCTAGCTTCTTTGTTTCTTTGTCCTTCATCTCAGGAATCAATTTCACCATGAATTTCGTCATTGGAGAGACCGTGGGGCAACATACCTTTACTGGCCAGGTTACTGCTAACAGGTGAATTGCCCAGTGTGGGGGGAGGGGGGAAGGGGGGTTAAGTGGGGCCAGGCAGTATCCCCACTTGACAGCAGGTAGAGGAAGGTCTCCCACATATGCCTACCAAAATTCACCCGCAAATGTTGAAAAATGTGCACACAATGGGCCTTGCAATTGAGTAACGTACGGTGCACGTCGTTGGGTCTGTCCATGGAAAAAAGTAGCGACGTGCATCGTACGTCGGTGGGACTCGGCGGATTAATATGAGCTGGAGGACCACTGATAAGGCCTAACTCACCTTTATCGAGAATAAAAAGAGGGTCATACTCAAGGATCAACTTAGTTAAATCTTCTCGCTGGTCATTAGTGAAGTGTTGCCAATTCTGTTTGCCGATCAGAGCTTTCAGTTTCTGAGAGCGTGTTCCATTTTGTTTGACGTGATCATTCTCTGGGAGAAGATCGTTGTGAATCTTAGTAATGTTAATTTTGTCAGGGATTGGATTGGCCACTCTTTCGTATGATCCGATAATGGTGCCCTTACGAAATACTTTTATCTTTTTGGTTGTGTTAATGAGTGGGAAGTAGATGGTATTTGCCACATTGACTTGGAACAAATAAGGATGACTATTATGACTAACCTTGGGTTGAGGGTAGATGATGAGATTAGTAGTTGGGTCTTCCCTTATAGGTACAGGCATGAATTTAGACTGATAGGGGTCTACCTTTACTGTAGTAAGGAGGTTAATCTGCGAGAAGATTGTGTTGGGTTGGAAAGTTCTACTGGATCAACTCTCACTCTCCCCACCTGTTCTTCTGACGGCAGATATGATTCACCACATAAGGGGCGCCTCCCCAGATCACAACTCTCCTTGTTCCATCCCACATGAGCGAAGCTTGGCTCAACACGTCACATCCCAGGAGTATGTCAGTACTGATGTAAGAATTTGGTACTACCGGGAACCATTGTTTATGTGTCTTCTCGTCACAAACCGCTATTTCAGCTCGCAGCAATCCTAATATTCGCAGAGGTGCGCCTGTGACTCCTTGTAAGCGCGGCGGGTTTCGACGTGTGTTTATTTCTCTTCCAATCCGTTTCATTGCGGACTACCGGTGTCCATGATAGTTTCTATTATTTTCCCATTTATTAATTCACTGATGGTGGGGGATGTTTGGCCGTTGGCTAGTCATATTTGTTGAGACGGTCCATGAGATACTTTCGGAGAAACATTTTGAGCTGTGGTGTTGTGACTACGTCCAGGGCCCCCGCGTTCTCCACACCGACATCCGGGTCTGCGTCAGTCAAAACAATGCCCAGGAGGGGGTTTCTGCCAACAATCTCAGAGGTTATGTGATGATGTGAGACAATGAGCACAGTATTTATCACTATATGCTTTGGGGGTACTAGGCCGTCCCTTATTCACTTGTGCTAGATTAGATTTAAGCTCATGGATCCGGCGCTTTAGTTCCTTCACTTCGTCTCTTGGTTCATCTGGACTCGAATAATCACTGGTTCGACGAGGTGGATGGCGATAGCCGGCTTTCTACCTCCCTTTCCTTCACACTACTCTCGGAAGGCACTGCATTGACGGCAGATGATTGACTCACTTCCAAAAGTTGGCGTTCGTGTTCAATTCTACCGACAAATTTTCTCAACGGGTATTCGTCATCTAGGAAACCTTCGAGTGTTACCCGTGATGGAAGAGGTAATCCATACCATAGTTTCCGTTTGATAGTTCTGTCCCGGTTAGGGAATTTCTCACTTGGGAATTTATGTTCTATGGCCGCATGTTGGCAAATGAAACGGTTCGTAAAGGTATGAGGTGATTCTACCCAATCATAACATGCTGAATCCAGCTCCTGCCATGCCCGGTCAATACTAACTTCAATAGCAAACTCTACTCTAAGGAACACCTTGAATGCTGACAATGAGGTTACTCGATTTCTAGTCTGGTTGTTACGAATGAAAATGGCAAGTTCCGAGCTTACTCGACTGAGATCTGTATGCGCATTACGTCATCCTGGTTACACTGTTCTACCGCTTCAAAAAACATTTCCAGTCGAGCTTCTGCATCGATACCCTGTAGCTGGCCAAGTTCCAGAGTTGGAATATCACGAGGCTTTGTGAGGTTCCCTTTTCCTAACATGGTTAGAGGTCGGTCAGGAGACTGGGGATAGGCTGAATTCGAAGGGAACTGCTGCGACTCAAGTTGGTCGAGCTCATTGGCTAACTGAGTCAGTCTAGGAGAGAATTCCTCCTACATAAACTGGATTTCTGCATCTCGCCAACTCATGGTGTTAGAAAAAATAATCAATCTGCTCCATATTTGTCTCCTCTGTCCCTTTCTCCTTGTTTTCAGATCCTTCCTCAGATCACTCCTCCATTCGACACATTCTCACTCCTTTCTCTTTTCCCTTCTTTCATCTTCCCACTTTTGTTTCGCTCATGTCAAGTCTTATCTACTCCTTCCTCATTCGTCGTGCTATTGTTAAAAATTATCTTTTCTCCTCTTACATTTTCGTCTCTCCTCTTCGTCCCTCTCGTTATTAAGCAGCAACCATTGTTTCCAGTCGTGTTCCCTTCTCCTCTTCCCTACGCCATTTCCTGAAACTTATCCTACCCAGCCCCCTCTCATGCTGGTGCAAAAATCCCTCCATGTTCCCAGACGCATTTCGTTTATCTAGATTTATTTTCATCCTCCTTCTCTTTCCAGCGAATTTAAACTTTCTTCCTCTTTCCTACTATGCATATCCTTAAGTATTTTTTCATGAAATTCCATGATATACTTTGTGACTCTCTAAGTATCTCTACGTGTACTGTTATTAGTCAGTAATTAGTGGCTGAATTAAGAATTAAAAAAAAAAAAAGTGTTTTACTGACAGTGATGAAAAGAGCAGGTTGCCTTGATGAAAAGATATCAATGGAAACCATAAACATCTCGGAAACCACTAATGAAATCAAGTGAATACTTCGTGGGATAGGGTATTATACCATAGAACTCTGTTAGGCCTAATGTACTGCTGACATAAACTCTTATCATAGACAAGACAGGGCTTGATGCACTAACTTCAGAGTGATTTTTTAGGTAATTATACGACTTAAATCTGTCTATTTATCTATTGCCAGACGCCTCAATCTCGCACAGGGTGGCCACAAAAAAATCGCCTCCATGTCGCTCTGTCCCCCGCCATTTCACTACCCTGCTCCCAACGCACACCCCCTTCTCTCATATACCTCTCCACTCCATCCCTCCATCTCATCCTCGACATAAATGTTCTAAGAAAATATGCAGGATTCACAGCCATTATGGAGTACAGAGTATTTAAATCTGGATTATGGTAATAGAAGAAAATATCCACGTTAACTGCTCAGTGCCACCTTCATATTCTTTCCTAGTTGATTTTTCAAGTTATTGTCTCTGCTAAGGAAAAACTAATTAAGGAATACATTGGCTATCAGCACTACATATCGATAATTCTGCCATTACTGCCATTCACATAAAAATACCCACATTCCACGTATAGCCGAGGCGAATTCGACATATTAACTTTGATCATTTATCTCTTAAAATTACCCAAGTGATCACCTTCTGAAATTACTGCATCAAGTCCTTGGAGACCCAGGATGTAGTGTATGTCTGTATCATATATCTTTCACCCGATCAGCCTGGCAGGCTCCTAATCCCAGATTTCATCCAAGGTGTCCTCCAAAGCACGCTCTAAACAAACAACACCAACATCCGCTAATCAGAGCCAGCCTTTCTCACGTCCTCCTCCACTGTACCCTGCGACCTAGTTCTCGCTATTCCTCTCCTCATATACTTTCCAAATGATAGTCTTTGTGTTATATATTTCTTGCATTCTATTATCAAAGCTTTCCACGCAAAAAAAAAAAAAAAAGCTATTTAATTTATCTGAACGGCACTGTTATTACAACCATTCCTCCTATATTTCTAACAAAGCAAAATTGATAACAATAGATTAAGGATAAGCGAAATTGTGGTATTAACCTATCATAAACAAACTTAACATGTTTTCTTTCAAACAGTCATGGTACGTTCGCTTCATTTTATCTGCCATCTATAAAGTGATGGATTGTGGTCGACAGAGAAGAACTATTCCAATTTCACATTCATTTGTTAGAACTTTAATGTAATTCTTCTTATCCCGGCATATATTCTGGCAATACGCCATTAGATATCCAGTTATTTATGCTTTCCTTGTACTCTCATGTACAAAAACTCCATATTGTTTCAAACTACGTTTTCCTTACATGCCGAACCTTTCATAACTCCCTTCCTCGCCCTCTTTTCTGCTACTTATACATAGATTTATCTCCCTTCCTCCCACTGCTTCGCAGTTTCCCGCTGGTCCATCCTTTGTATTCCTCTGCATTACCTTACATCATTTCAATTATGCCTCTTATCAAGCTCTTTTCTATTTTTTTCTTAATTTTCCCTATGATTTTATATGTTTAAATGTATTTAATGTTTTTAAAACCAGTACTTTCTTATCAAAGTGTGGAAAACAACTGTATATCCCCCTTTTTATTCTTCTTTTGCAAAATGTCTTTTGAATTTGGCGCCGTTCCTTTATTTCTTCATCAGTTCACTTCAACCTTGCCACAATTATCCAATATATTACCACTATGCCGGAAATCGAACCCGGGACTCTCAGGTGAGAGCCAGGCAGTATACCTCTACACCAAGACCAGAGAGTCCCGGGTTCGATTCCCGGCATAGTGGTAATATATTGGATGATTTTTCTTGTGTAAAGTACAGGTTTCTCATTTCATTTCTTGCCACAGTTGCTATTTAGGTAAATAACTGCAGACATAGTTTACTGATTTTTATATGGGCTTTTGCAGGGACTTGTTGAGTCAAACAGCAAGCAATATAATCAGCCAATTTGCACAAAAGAATGTAAATGTATGGAAACTCGCAATACTATGTAATAAAGATATTATTTAATTTCTTTAGCATCAGTAAACTCTTACATTACTCTGTTCAGTTTTCTTTCACTTCATGCCCCTCCTTTTCATCCGTAAGTACAGAAGAAAAGCAGAATGGATACAGAGGACAACGAAAAAAAGATGGTCATGTGAGGGACAAAATGGTGAAAAGAGTAAAAAACATGGAAAATGGAAAGAGAAGAAATGAAACTTTGAATGGGACGACGAGAAAGAAATAGGGAGGGGAAAGAAAAGAGGATGAGTAGTAAATAAAGGTGACTATTATCAATGAGTGAAGGTTACGCAGGAGCAAGAGCTGGGCTCTGTTATCAGTGGGTTAATGGGACGCAGGGGCCAGAGAAGAGCACAATATTCAGAAAGTGAAGAAGGGGACACAATGACCAGAAAGGGATATTTTAATTAGTCAGTGCAAGGGACACAGGAGCCAGTGAGAGTCACTATTCTCAGACAGTGAAGAAGAGAACACAGGACCCAGAAAGGGGCACTATCATCAGTGAGTGAAGAAAGGGACAGTGGAGCCACAGAGAGAGACATACAGTATTACCACTGGTGGTTCACCATTTCAGACACATATTATATCTCATTACATTTGATGAACTTTTGGTTAGGATGCCCCAGTCAAAACAAGGACCTTAAATAGGTTCGATTACCATGAGATAACTGAAAGCTCTTCGGTCATACAGTGCCACCAAGGGAAATAATTGGTCATCTACCCTAATGAATACTTGAGTACTCTAACCTAGACTCAGACCTCAGTTCCTCTAAGCGTTTATTATAGGATTTGTCTATCTATCTGTCTGTCTGTCTGTCTATCTATATAATTATTTATTACTGATTAATTTATTTAGTTTTACCATGCATCACGATGATGTTTTACTCGTATTATATTTTAACTACTCCCTTACGCTTTTCTGTAGCTCAGGAGAAAAGGCCAGACTGTAGAAATTAGTATTTTTTCATTAAACTCTGACACTACAATAACGTATTCCGTATTTTACTATGACAATTCTCAATTTTTTTATTCATCGGAAAGTTGACCTCTCACCTTCAAAGGATTAAACCCTACAAGAACCTCCACTCCACTGGTTGTGAGATTTTTGCTGTATGCTTTTGCAGCGTAATCCAGGTACCGTAGACCTTAATGTACTCGTTGGTAATCCTTCAATTCTTGTTTCTCGCTACCTTCCCCTCCCCTCCCCACTCTCAAGTATCGACTCTTCCTTGTTTCTTTTCCACTCCCTTCCTCTCCCTGTGCTTGCTTTTCTCATTTTTCACCAGCCGCGATAGGAAGCTGGTTTTGTTTTCAATTTTGTGTGTGTGTGTGTGTGTGTGTGTGTGTGTGTGTGTGTGTTAGTACGATAACTTCTCAACTGTTTAAGATATCATCACGAAATTTTACAGGTGTGTGGTAGGGAAAAAACGATCGTGAGCTCGAAATCGGTGAAAGTAGGTCAAGGTCTGTGTGTCTGTTAACACGATAACTTCGGAACCGCTCAAGATATCATCACAAAATCTTACAGGTGTGTAGCAGGGATGAAAATCTCCTACAAGTATTGTTTTCAGTTTGTTTGTATGACTGTGTTTCTGTTAGCACGATACATTTGCAACTGGTCAAGATATCATCAAAAAATTTTACAGGTGTGTAGTAGGTATGAAAATTTACGATTTCGAAAATGGTGAAAGTAGGTCAAGGTCAGGTCATATTCTGAGCCGCGCTAGATACGTATCGGCTCACGGCTACTGTGATTCCTCCCGTGTTGCTTCTGCGGATTCTTTCTTTCTTTTCTCTCCTTTCTCTATTCACTTTCCCTCGATCAGTATCTTACACTACCACTGCTTTGTGTGCTCTTCCATAACTTTCTTTCCCTTATTTATTATCTGTCTTCGTCCTATGCCTGTCAGTCGTTTCCTCCATTCCCTGGTCATATATGTTTCACTACAAATTATTGTCCTCATATAATATACTAATCTATCACCTACCTACCATACCATTCTTACTGATCTATACATTACATAACTTACTATATTCTGGTCCGCTTATTATTTCCACATGACAATATGTAATGACATCGCACTACACAGCCTGGTACCTGACATAGAAGATAGAAACATTATTTTTACATACGGTATCTATCGCACAATCTAGTACTGAACATGTATTACCAGATCCTAACATTACAGTATACTGTTTACGATACCTACTGTACACACCTGATAACCTAGTTACCATCTCACAATATTCAGCAGACTAATTAACTGCATAACCCACCTTCTACTGACCTACCTCATTTACTACTCACACTACGACAGATTCTCTGCTGTGGTAGGGAAGCAGCTTTCAAGTCAAAATGAAGACCGTAGGCTGATTTGTACACACCGTTCGAAGTCTCTTATTTTTTTGCAACATGTAAAATGATGCGTGGGAAGTTGGCTGATCCTCTGACTATAAAAGATTTTGGCTATGTTAGCCTAATGCTGGGCACACACACGCCCAGAATATAGGTTGCATACGACAGGCTATTGAGCTTACATTTTTTACCATAATTTATTACGTGTTGACCCCGGAGATAGATGGTAGATGTTTGACAAACAGATCTACTGTCTTTTTTCTTAATATAATTTAACATCTGCTGGCCTTTAAGAGTTAGAAACTGTTGACCTATTAAAGTTCTCTCCCAACACAATCATCCTCTTTGTCCTCCACGTCTCATCTTCTTCCCTCCTTTTCTTCCATCCCTCCCTCTTCACTCACAGATTCACCGACAAAATATTGAATTATCTGCTCCATTATCCACTTTCCGCCCACTGTTCGTCCCTCCCTGACTACTAACACACTTACCTTCACTGTCGCTCCCTTCTACCTCTTTAAACACACTACTCCTTCAAAGACATTTTTTCCAACACATTTCCCTCTTCTCTTTTCCTTAAACAGTTAATAACGTCTTCCCTTAATGTCTCATTTATTTTATTATAGTTCTTTATGCTACTATTGTATTTTTGACTAGTTCCACATTATCTTGTCAACTGCCTATCCAGTTGCTCTTCCTGCAGTGCGTTTTACCTAGTTTTAAAATTCTCGTGTCCAGACAATGCCCAAAAAATTTATTTTTCTTTTACCTTTGTCTGCTTCTTCCTTCCTGCATTCTCTGACACCATTTTTCTGCTTCCCTGCAATCCCACTCCCTAGCTTCATTTTCTCTCCCATGTAGAAGTTTTGCCTCTTCTCTCCCTTCCGCCTCCTCAGCTGCTGGAAAAAAAAAAATGAGTTTCGAGGTGCTGATAGCCAAAAGGGTCTCTAGGGAGAGTTAGGGACAGTGTTGGTCTTCCTGTGGTCCATCAATCAATGGGTAGAGGTGAAATGGGAAGTAGGTGAGAGAGCGGAGTGAAAGCGAGAGAGAAGGTGAATAAGACAGATAAATTTGGGCGGTGATTTGTGAGAAACGAAAGAAAAATCAGGAATATATGAAGAAGAGTTGATGGAGGTGATGGAGAAGAGGAGTGAAAGGGATGAACTGGGCTTGGGATGAAAGGTAAATGAAAGCAAGAGAAGCAACAAGTGTACAAAGGAGCAAACAGTAACCGACCTGTTGGTCCTTTCGTGGCTGTTTAGTATAGGGAAGGTTCAAACCAATATCGCTATTTTAAAGACACTGAGAGGAGAGCAGGAAGGATCCCCCCACCCAAGAAACCCTTCAGCCAAAGTCGGCAGGAATTAGTGAGAAGAACCACCATGGAGCATATGAAAGCTGTCATCGAAATTGCATTGGAATGGGAGGAAGGAAATCTTGTTCAATACTATCTACATGAAAATGAAAATAACATTAAGTCAACATCATTTATCTATGTTGTTCTGCGGTTGCATCATCCATGTTCTGAAAATAAATTTATATACACCACAGAAATGTATTATGCAGGAATGAAGATACTTAAATGAGGGATTAACAACAGATATTCGTCCAAACGATTTTCAAAGGTTAGTACTGTATCACAGTTTGCCACACCTGAGGGCAGTTTGTTCCATGTACTTATAACACTGTTAAAGTGGAAATGTTTAGTTTCTTGCGTCTGAAATCGTTTGCCGATAATTTTATACCCATTCTCTGAAGTATAGTATGAGCTTTCAGCTGTGAAATATTTACCAATAGCCATCTGATCGTGTCATTTGGATATTTTGAGTACTTGAACAAAAATATCTCCTCACAACCCGTGTTTGGTTAAGGTAAACAGATTTAGGGCTTCTAAGCACTCCTCGATTTTTTTTTTTCCTCAGTGTAGGTAGGTATCTTCATTGTCACCCTCTGTTGTGCTCTCTTAAGATTCTCCACATCCTTTTTATATGATGATCAGAATTAAACATAATACTCTAAAGGTGGGCGTACTAGACAATTATACAAAATTAAGACAGTATATTCGAATTTCTGTTCGAATGTTCTATGTCAGAATCTGACCAGTACCGTATATTGTCCTTTTTTAACAGCCTTTGTACAGTGTTTGCTTGCTTTCAAATAATTTGTTATTATTATTCCTAATCTAGTCCGTTTGCCATGACTGAGCCCAATTAAACAGTTCATCAATGTCTCTCTGATCTGTTTGCCTCTGCAATGCTGTATCTGCTCTGTTACTTATTTCAGTATCATTGATAAATTAAAAATCTTACAAATTGATCCATCATCAGTAGCCTATCATTATCTATACCAAAAAAGAACAGGACTTAACACTGAGCTCAGTGGCACTCCACTTGTAACGTCTATCCAGTCTGATTCTTTTTCATTTATTACGAGAATTTGTATTCATCAGGTGAGCCAATCTTCGATCCAACTGAGCACAAAACCATGCACCTTTAGCTTATGAAGGAGTATTTTGTGTGGAAGTGTATCGAAGGCCTTTTGAAAATAAAGATAGACAGCATAAACAAATTTAGCCTCGTCGAACACATTCATTATATCGCTGAGAAAGTCCAACAGATTCGTGAGGCAAAATCGATTGTTCCGAAAACCATGTTGCGATTCTCTGATGAGATCATTTGTTTCTAAGTGTTTCGGAAATTATTTTTGGATAATAGTTTCAAGCAACTTACAAACCACTCATGTTAAGCTAACTGGGTATTACCTTTCTTGTTTTTATGCAAGGAACGAGGAACCAAAGCCAGGAGCTTGGAAACTGTTCCCTCCAAGAATAAAGAAAAATAAGATATCAGAGAACCAAATTCCAAAACCGTTCATTTCGAGATGCCTGGACACACTGCGTTTGAAGTCTGGAGATCATTTGCAGGAGGGAATACAGACAGAGAGAGACAAATCCAGAGTTGACGTGTTGCATAAGTGAAGGACTGGAAGTAACGGTTCACTCGTACATTAAAGAACTGGACAGGAAAGGGATGAGAGTTTGTTGCTAAACGGGTGCAACTCCCCCCGTAGTGGTGGAGGGATGCAAACAGAGTTCAAAGGAGCAGTGACTATTGAAGTAGCGACAGAAAAGACATAAAGATGCAACAGTGCAGTGGAGAGACAGAGGTTGAAGACAACCAGTGAGAAGAGGAGAGTTAATAAGACGAAAAGCCTTTAACTCCATCTTGTCGAGCAGAGCAGTATGTGGGGAACCTTCTCACACGACAGTTGTACTCTACACAGGGCAAATAAAACCCATGTATAAAGTCAACAACTGTGCATGGGTAAAGAAAGCACGGAGTTAGCTTAGCACACCCAATCACTTTAAAGAAGACATAATAAGAGAGGTAATATGTTCTTTCCAAGATAAATTCCCAGAGAATGAAACCCCAAGTATATTTAAAGACGATGCAGGATTGAGCTGGATATTTTTAAAATCTAGAGGGTACTCCGGTGAAGGATTTTGTAGGGTTAATAAACGTAAGAACTGAGTTTTTGATGCATTAAAAACAGCAAGATTATTTTCATTCCAATCACAGATATGAGCCAAGTCACACATCAGGTGTATCATAGCCTCATCCTTTGTTTGTTGAACTAACTGCTGAGATGAATGCTGCAGGAAGCGAATCGAGAGGTGAAGGGTGGCGTCATAAGCTTATTAGTGGATAGAGTTAGATGTACAGCTTAGAAGATCACTGATGAATAAATAGAAGAGAGCTGGTGATAGGACAGAGCCCTGAGGAGCACCACTATTAATAACTCTAGGAGACGAATGGTGTGGCCGTCTAAAACAGCAACTATAGAATGACCAGAAAGGAAGCTATAGATGAAGGCACAGATAGGAGGATAGAAACCGGAAGAGGGCTGTCTGGAAATTAAAGAGTTATGCCAAACTCTGTTGAGAGCTTTGAGATGTCAAATGCAACGGGAAAGCTTTCACCAAAGTCCCGAAAGGAAGATGACAAAAAATCTGAAATGTAGGCGAGAAGATCGCCATTAGAGCTTCCCTGTACAATCAGAAAGAGGGTTGTGATAAGATACATACTTATTTTTTTTTTTTTAAGAATTGACTCGAAAACTTTTGAAACACAGGAAGTGAAAACAATTGGGCGATAGTTAGAGGGATGGGAATAGTCATCCTTCTTTTGGACAGACTGAGTGAGAGCAAACTTCCAGCAAGAAGGAAAGGTACAAGCTGCTAAACAAAGACAAAAGGGTTTACTTAGGCAGTGTGTAAGCACAGAAGCACAGTTCTTGAGGACAACAGAAGGGACCCCATCAGGCCCATATGGCTTATTAGTACTGAGGCCAGTGATGACAGAAAATACATCAATTGAAGAAATTTTAAGGTCAGCCATAAGGAAGTCAGAGGCTGCAAGTGATGGAGGAACAGCACCGGAATCGCCTTACTTGGAATTAGAGGAAAAAGTCTGAACGAAAAGTTCTGATTTATCAGTAGATGAAATAGCTTCAGAGCCATCAGAGTGAATATGAGAAGAGAAGGATGATGAGGTAGAGCTGTTAGAAAGGTTTTAGGGAAGATGCCAGAAGAAGCGGGGAGAATTCGAGTTGGAGAGTTCAGAGCATTTCGTAAGGATGAAATTATTTTTAACAAAGAACAGACATAGCATGATTCCGGACAGAAACTTAATAAGAGATGAGATTCAGGAGCGGATTGGCTCCAGTACAGTACCCTTTGTAGGTCTTCTTGTTGTGGACAGCATTAGAAAAAGCGTGATTAAATTTGTTTTTGCATTAGTCAAACGATATGAGAAAGGAATGTATGCTTCCATGCCAGAAAGAATAACCTCCATAATGTGCAGGGCACAATCAGATGGCTCTAGGGCATGGAAGCAATAATCATTTCAAGGAAAATCAAAGAAGTACTGCCTGAACGTCTCCCAATCAGCAGCTCCAAAGTACCACAACCAACACATCATTGAAGGGTCCACAGGCCTCACTGGAGCAATAGGACAGGTTAGGGTGATAAGCCTGTCAACGGATAGGCACAATGGAGAGGAAAGATTAACAGCGTAAGCAGAATGATATGGTGTAAGGATGAGGTCAAGTAAGCTGTGACTCTTTCCAAAGTGTTCAGGGATACGGGTAGAGTGCTGTACAAGCTGGTGTAGGTCATTATAGATGGGAAAAAAATGTAGATTTGTTCACCAGGTGGATCAGTAAAAGAAGAGAAGAGCGAAAGGTGGTGGTGAACATTGAAATCTCCTAGAATGGAGATTTCAGAGAAAGGAGAAATGGTTGTGCTTGGTTGCCCTTTTTTAATGTTATGGTTATGTTTGCAAGCTTCCACTCGTGTTGCACATTGCTGCTTTTCAGTGATAAGTTAGATTTTTCAGATAAAGGCTTTGATATTTCATTTCTAATTCCTTTAATATGCTGTGAGATATTTTGTCCAGCCTTGGTGTTTAAATCTTTTTAATTTGCTAATTAAAATTTGCACATGTTTCACTAATTGTAATATCATTGATTATATTGCCCTCTTCAATAGGAATTGGATAACCTGCAGAGATTCCACGTGCATTTTCTATTGTAAATACAGAGGCAAAAAAAGTATTAAGAATTCTCCCTATCTTAGTTTCATCATCATTATGCTCTCCGCTATCTATGATTAATGGTCTGATTGCTGGAGTTATTATCTTTTTGCTTCTGATATAAGTGAAAGGTTCTTCAAGATCTGATTTACCAATACTGGCAATATGTTCCTCAAAGTTTTCGTACTTTTCTAAAATTTTTGGCTTTCCATTGAAAGGCAGCATTGTTATTCGTATCCCTTTTACTCCTTATGATTTCATAATTTTTGTATGCAATATTTTTTGTTAACAGACAATGATTAATATCGGAGTTCCACCTCTTGGATTTAGAGTTTTTGGCAGGCCTCCTGCATCGCACTGGAATGCATAACTTGACAGTATTGTTGAGAGTTTCCATTAAAAATTTCCCTTTCTCACTAATATCTAACGTTTCAAAAATGGGATACCAATCACTGGCACGTCCAACTTCTTTTAATTAATTAAATACAGCCCTTTTATAGTTGGACAGTTTCTCTTAACTGGCCTTGAAAGTGCCTTTGCTGAACTTTGTATTAAATGTAACATTATGATGATTACTTGTACTAAATTCTGCACCTACAATAACGTTACTCACTAAATTTTCTGATGCGACTAAGGAAAATTTACGGACTGATACAATCAACTTTCATGCATATTTGTACACCCACACACCAAAGTTTCTGTACCTCCCTCGGTGGAAGGAAGTGGGAGTCAGGGTTAGAGAGAGAGCAGGCGAACGGACAACAGTGAGTGGTAGTTTGGTACTGAGCTACGAAGCGAATGGTGAGAAACTTAATGAAACTGGATTCGAAACATTTCCATGCTATTCACCTGGAAAACTATGCATTCGTAACATACATAGCATATATTATAACATAGACTACAATGTTATCATGGGATCCTGTGAAACTGGTCCAGACACGATATATCTGTTTCGGATCCACATCATACAAATAAAGGACCGAGCCTGCTGTATATAAGCTGCGACTGGTCAGTATTATTACTGTGATAAATTTTGTGAATGTTATTATTGTCTACAGCTATAATATAGAATGATTGTGGATTTAATGCTGATTCCCACAGCAGTTGTGCGGATGGTTATAAATGTTCAAATTATTTTATGGGGATGAATAAACCACATTGTGAGTGGCAGCAGACAGCATTCACGAATAATACCAGAGGTTTTGGCTATTTGACTGGAAATGTCGTTTTCGATGTTGAGTGACTGTATGGGTGGGCGAAAAATTAACCCAAGTATGATTTTGTGGCAAGATTCATTTCTAAGCTTAGGGTAAATACTGTCATGGTTTCCAATAGATGGCTTGGAAATTAAGACTGGATGTAATCCTGATTTAATATGTAACAACACATTACCCCTTGCTTCATCCTTCCTTTCACTGCTGAAAATGTGATAGGCTGGAAAATAAAACTCAACTGCAAAATCTCTTTGCTCAGTATTAAGCTACGATTCTATCTATCTATCTATCTATTGCCCAACGCCTTAATTCAGTACAGGGTGGCAACAAAATTCGCCTCCAAGTTGCCTGGTCCCCCGATATTTCGCTGTCCTCCCCCCAGTTTACACCCCCTTCTCTCAGATAACTCTCCACTCCATCCCTCCATCTCATCCACGGTCTCCCTCTCCCTCTCTCCCTCTTCACCTCCCTCACATACACTCTATTCGTAAGCCTCTCTCACTCCAACCTTTCCACTTGGCCAACTACCTCTGTGTACTTCTTCTAACAATTCTATCACATCCACAACCACCACACTCCTTCAATTCCTCGTTTATCAGGCTGCCTTCCCATGTAACTCCACAAGCTCCTATCAAGTAACTCGTTACCACTGCTCTCACTCTTGACTTATGTCCTTCCAACGAGGTCCGAGCTTCACATTGATACGTTAGAGTCATCACAGCAATATCATGCGGCAACTTCTTCACGTCCATGCTCACTTCCCTATTTTTATCACTGGATACAAAGCACCAGCAACCTTCCTTCCCTGTTGTACTCTTTCAGGCATTTCATCCTCCAAACTTCTGTTCTTACTCATCACACTACCCAAGTACTTAAATGCACTAACATTTTCCATTTCCTTATCATTCATCTTCATTGTGCATTCACTGACTTCATTTCTCTCGAAGACCATAACTTTACTCTGACCTACATTCATCTTTAGATTCTATTTCTTACACACTCTCCCACACTCATTCACCAAGCCTTGCAGTTTCTCTTCGTCTTCACTGAACAACACAGTATCATCTGCAAACAACAGAACAAGCAGTTTCCAAACGCTGTCCTCTCTCATTAGTGCTGCTCCAGCATCCACTGCCCTACCTTTTATCTCTTTTATAGCCCCATCAATCTACAGATTGAACAACCATGGAGACATTGCACATCCCTATTTCAATCCAATATTTTGACAGAATATTTCACTCAGTTCACCAGCCACACACACTGCAGCCTTAGCATCCTCATACATACTCTTCAAGGCTGATGTACTTCATATACTCCTAATATTTTCCACATTCCTAGTGTATCCACTCCATCATATACCTTCTTCAAATCCAAGAAAGTAGTATCCAGCTCTTTCCCCTCTCTAGAAACTTTTCCACTAAAGAGCAAAAGACAAATATCTGAATTACACGACCTGTTCTTTTCCTAAAACCTCCCTGTTCTTCTCCAACTAAATCCTAAGCTATTTCCCTAACTCTGTCACTAAGCATCGCACAATACACTTTTCCTATTACACTAAGAAGATAAATGCCCTTCTAATTACAACACACATCCTTTTCCCCTTTTCCTTTGTACAGGGGAATAATTATACCTGACTTCCAATCTTGCGGGACTCTACCTTCCTCTCAGTCCAGTCTCCACATCTTCCATATCCATACCACTATCATCTCTCCCCCATGCTTCAGCATTTCACCACACACTCCATCAACTCCCGAGGTTTTCCCTAATTTGACTTTCTTCATTTCTTCCACTGCTTCCATCCTACCGATCTTTTCCTCCCTTCTCACCTCTCTCCTTCTCCCAGCCATTCCCTCGCCAGTTATACTCACATTACTTTCTTTGTCTATGTTTAACAATTCCTTAAAATTTTCTCTCCATCTACTCACTTTTTCTCCCTTCTCCTCTATCAATCTACTATTTTTATCTTTCACTCCCTTACTAGCAACTTTATCATCCTGTCTAACTCTCTTAATGTCCTTCCAGAACATTTTCTTACATTCCCTCCACTTTACATTCAAATTCCATCCAAATTCCACATCCACTCTCTTCTTACTCCCTCTATTCTTTTCACTTCTTTCTTCCTCTCTACATACAACTTTCTCTTCCGTCTCTCAACTTCCTCCATGCCTCTGCTTCCCATCCGTTTACTCTATGCTTTCTTCTTTAGCGCCACAGCTTGTTTCACCTCTTCATTCCACCACGCTGTTACTTGCAACACCATTCATCCTCCATTCACCCCACACATCGTCTCACATGCGCACAGATTTCCCCTGTAAATATCTTGCACACACCTTCCACCTTACCCGTCTGCTTTAAATCATATTTTCCCAATCGCTCCTCCACTCCTCCCGTATATTATGCCTTTTTTCCATCCTCTTGCAACCTTTATACCCTCCTTGTATGGACTACTTCCTCCTGTCCTTCTTTCCAACTATTCGTCCATCGTATTTGTACCTTGACTTTCACCCCAGTCAAGTGGTGGTCAAAAAGTCCACACCCCCAGCCTCTGTATGCTCTTGAATCCATTACATACCTTCTCACTCATCCACACACACATAATCAATCATTGCCTTCCATTCGTTTAGTTCATCACCCACCCTTCCCGTCACGCGCCACTTTTACTTGCGGATCATTTTGTGCCAAAAGAGGATATTGGCTACACCAAAGCCCTCCCCCCATTAATGTCCAATCGAACAGTGCCAGTCCTAACCACTTTTGCAGGCACACCCCACTCACCAACTACTCCATTCACTTTCACATTCCCTACTTTTCCATTCATATCTCCAACCAAAAACATTCTCATTTCTATCAATCTTTTCCATGCACACTTCCACATGTTCCCAGAACTCTTATTTCATTCTGCTTGCATTGTCCTCCATTGGCACTTATACACACACAGCCTCCCATGTTTGCATTCCTACTTTCAGTCTTACCCACATAATCCTTGAACCAACTGATCCATACCCTCATATATTCTCCTTCCATCTCTTGCACACACGAATACATACACCCCTGTTTGCCCTTTCATTCTCACCTACACCAGCACATATACCCCATCCATACTCTCACTCTCTTACCTCACCATTTATCTCAGTCAAACTACAAAATATGTCTGCTGTTAGACCTTCACCCACCTGAACAATCTCTCTCTCAATCTCTCTCTTTCCCTCTCTCTCTCTCTCCCTCCCTCTGTCTCTGTCTCTGTCTCTCTCTCTCTCATTCACTTCATCATTTGCACAACTTAGACTCCATGTTGACACCCGCACCATGTCTTTTGCACTGTCCTCGGTCGTCACCTGTTGGTCTGTTCCTGTCCGAGACGTTTGTATTTTTTGTTAGTTGTTTTCTGGGGTAGGGGCACCAACCCTCTGCCAACCGACTTACTTACACGATTCTGCTTTATCACTTAAATCATAATCTTCAGTAAAGACATTTGTCTATAATTCAGAAAACATGTTATGCAGGCTACATGCATTTACAACAAGAGCTTGAATGTCTTTATAGTCAGAAAATTTATTACACAGACTACACACATTTACAAGAAGATCTTGTATGAAATTTCCATTCTGATATGGGAAGCTTAAGTTACCTATAGTGTTTTCAGATCGAATGATATATACATTCACCTCCCATGATTGTTTTTTCTCCAGGAAAAAAAAACATATTGCATCACTAAGCAATAAAATTGGCAGTTTTTTTGTGAAGGAGAATTTGTGCAACGCGATTGAAAGTGGCAAGAGAATGGCTGGGGGAAGGCGGGAGATGAGAAGGGAGGAAGTGATCAGTAAGATGGAAGTAAATGAAGCAATGAAGTAAGTCAAAATAAGGAAGGCCGCAGGCTACAATGGAGTGTGGTGAAATACTGAAGCATGAGGAAGAAATGGAAGTAGAATGGATGTGGAGGATGTGCAGATTTCCCTATGAGGAAGGTAAAGTTCCGGAGGATGGGAAATTAGGTATAAATATTCCTCTGTACAAAACAAAAAGGAAAGAAGTGTTTTGTAATCAGTGGGGCATTTGTCTTCTTAGTGTAATACGAAAAGTATACGTAGGATACTTACTGACACATTTAGAGAAATAACCGAGGAATAAGTTGGAGAACAACAGGGAGGTTTCAGAAAGGGAAGAGATTGTATAGATCAGACATCCTACGATGTTTAGTGGAAAACTCTCTAGACTAGGGAAAGAAGTTGTATGCAACCTTTACGGATTTGGACAAAGCACATGACATACTGGTTAGGCAAGTAATGTGGAAAATATCAAGAATAAAAGTAGTAAATGGGAAGATGTTGAATGCCGTGAAGGGTATGTTTGAGGGCACTAGGCTGCAGTGCGTGTGGATGGTGAACTGAGTGAATTTTTCTATCTGAATGTTGGACTGAAACAGGGATGTTTCGTATCTCCATGGTTGTTGAGTTTATATATGGATGGAGTTATAAAACAGATACAAGGTAGGGCAGTGGATACTATTGGAGCCCTAATGATACGGGATAGCGTTTGGAAACTTCCGGTTCTCATGTTTGCAGACGATACTGTATTGTTAAGTGAAGATGAAGTGGACGTGCAAGGCTTGGTAAATGAGTCTGAGAGTGTATGTAAGAAATGGAATCTGAAGGGGAATGTAGGAAAGAGAGAAAGAAAGTTACTGAATGTACAGTGAGGCTGGATGGTAAGGAATTGGAAAATGTGACTGCATTTAAGTACTCTTTTAGTGTAATGAGTAAGCATGGAAGATTAAAGGATGAAGTGCTTGAAATGGTAAAACAGGGAAGAAAGTATGCTTGTTCACTGAAAGGAGTGTGAACAAATAGGGAAGTGAGCATGGAAGTACGAAGTTGGTTCATAAGAGTACTGTGATGCCCAGTCTACTATATAGAAGCGAAGCTTGAGCCTTGTTGGAAGACTTTTGTCTTTGTACCTGCCAACGATCCCCAGTGATATTCTTTCGATAAAACTCACTGCATTCAGACATTCCGAGGTGGATGGTGTTTGGTTTTGGATTAATTGTTCGATGCTCTTTGTAGGTGAGCTCTTAGTCTTTGGAGTATTCGTAAAAAAAAAAAATGCATTTATATCCGAACAATCATCTACATAATTAAGTGTCTATCTGTTTATTGCCTCCTTTCATTCACAACATCCATACTCTTGCAGTCTAGGACTAAAGTCCTGGGACGTAGGAAATTCATCAGTCAAGATATGGCGACGAAAATATTTGCCTAGGAAAGGGTGGAGTTAGCATGTGGGAGAGGCGTGAATGTGGAGGGGAAGGGTGAAGGAGAGTCAATGGGTGGAGAGTTGGTGCTCGTGTTCATTGGTTCATACTCGTGTGTCGACCAAGCTGTGAAGCTGAATATTACTGAGGCGAGGTTTGGTGCATCGAACAGTTTATGCAGAACTCAAAGTTGAATAATGGCAATAATGATTAATTAAAAACAAGTAATGTCCCGGAAAAAGTATGCTGAAGTTAAATTTCATGTGGTAGGAGCTTTCCCATGACGAGGGAAGTCATGTGACGGAAGTCAGGATGACGATATTAAAGTTTTTTTTTTAAATACTCTCAGGACCTGTAAAGACTATTTTTAGCTATATATTTCTGCACTAACGTTGGGTGTATATATCCCATTAGTAAAATATTTTTTCCTTCGTTTAATCATATGTGCTGTTCAACAGTACTCTCTGTATCAAATCAAATATATAGATATAGAGTTCATCGTTGAGAAGAGAGTTTTTTGCCTTTTGGTTGGTATGGATATCACTGTGAATGATATATCGGTTGCCATTATCCAGAAAAATATCGTATGATGTTAAAACTCCTTCACACGGTAAGTATTTATTTACAGTACAATGTTGTCAATATTATAATTATAAATGAGTCCAAGGTCATTTGATCAGTAATATGGACAAAATTGCCAGGGCAGTGCTACCATATTACCTGCCTTTTAACGTATTTCTGTCTAGGTTTCCAGAGAGAAACTATTTTACCCCATCCTCTCACATCCCCCAGCCACCGGTCAGCCCACCCATACTCACTCACCCATGTGCAGTAAGCCTGTCACCTTGCCTGTCCTCTGGAGAGCTATGGATCCCCCCCTCCCATCAACTCACAAAGCGCACTCACCCTTCCCACATGCCCAGTCCACACTCCACCCAGCCCAACCACTTACCAAAACCTTTCCACAGCTCCAACCACCCCACCCTGCCCGCCTACCACTCCCAGCTCGCCAACCACACTCATTTCGCCCACTCAACCCATTTCGCTCATCACACCCACCCACCCACGCAATCACTTCGCCCACTACACCCACCGACCTACTCCACCCTCTTTTAACCCACCCTGCCCATTCACCCCACACACCCTGACCATCCACCTAACCCATCCACCCTATACACACACTCCACCTATCCGTCCACCAACCCACCCACCCAGACACGAGGTGGTTTGCAACTTTACAAGCACACACACACACACACACACACACACACACACACACACACAGAGGGAGGGAGGGAGGAGAACTGCTTTTGTAGTATAGATTGCAATACTTCAAACCGCACCACCATCTTTACCTTACCACCGCCAAACCACTCACGAAAGCAAAAATTCAACGACTTGTGGGAGTCAACTTCAAACTTGCCTGGTTTATTTGAGTCATATTAACATCTATATTTCCTCATGTTTTCCATAAAGAGCGGTACTTTATGATTCTAAAATAAAACAGACATTTTTCACCTATGATTATGTTAAAAACCCGAAAAGATAAACTTGACGAAGACGTACGAGTTTTTAAAGATAAAGCTCCGAAAACTGTTATTTGTCCTTCATATTTTTCCAGCTAAGAATTTAATCGGTGTATTTTGGATCTGTTTGAAACATTGTCTTTTACGTGAGCTCCTATTCCCATAGCCGCTACAAACATGCCCATACATTAATTTCTTACAAATGCAATGGAGCGTGCTAAGGGAAAACCGTGGCTTTTGGTATTTATTACATACACTCTTTACTGGTAAGCTGTGGTAACCATCATCCACTCACTTCATGCAGTACTAACCACTTCTTCCATTTCATTTATCATTATTTTCCCGCGGTTGTCCTACTCTATTCCTATTTCTCCCATCCTTTATGTTTCTTTATTTTATATTCTGTTTCCATTTCAGGTTGCTATATACTGCGTGACAAACCTAATGGTTTTATGTAACCTTGGAAACCTACAACACTAGGTGGTAACCATATAGACAAATACCGGAATGGTGTGGAGCCTACTATGGTGCCTTTGTTAACTGAGTGGAGAGATGCAAATGGGATGTCCACCCGGGAATCAAACCTCCACACTGCCCCGCAAATGCCTATGGCGAGGCGCTGTCTACCGCAGGGGATCTTAGGTTCATTTCGCTGGATGGCCCTGCAAGAGTAGTTGCTTGTCTGCGGTACATGGGTCTCCTCGGCCAGATAGTCCGGGCAACTCAACAACACAATTCTTCAAAATTTTTATCTTTTCTCATCGCATTCATTATTAGGGTATTTATGTGCAAAATCAGCGGTCTTTACATGCTATTTCATCCTTTTCAGAGCAAATAAAGTATATCCATAGATTGACAAATTAACAGATGATATACTGCACGTTTTAGCTCCAAACATTGCTTAAGCTGACCGACCTCGAAGCGAATTTTAACAAGTATCATGTTCGAGAGAGTGTATCTGCTGTGTGCCCGTTTCGATACAGTTGTGCCTGGTAATACTTCAGGGTACTGCAGTATACA
>JAGKTI010001940.1:42015-74089 GCA_018397915.1 Birgus latro | reverse complement strand
AAGTAAGGTCCCGGGTTACGTCAGAGTTCCGTTCCTGAGACATGACGTAAGCCTATTTTGAACGTAAGTCAAGTTTTACAGATTTTTCAACCATACATCGCATACTATACATGTAATAATCTTATAACAGGTTTGTATAAGAAACACAGCCTTTTGAGCTGATGATATTTACTGAATAAAATATAAGTTGTACTTGTTACGAGTCTTCGTCACAGTAGCTCACTCGCTGCAGTAACGGCACTTCTCATCGTCATGGCAACCGAGTTATGCCGCACCTGCCTCACCCACAACTGAGTCAGGCTGCCGCTCCCTCACTCTCCCTTCCTTACACACGTGCACACTGCCAACACACATTTTATTCCTAAATTCAAACACTTTTCATACTTCATCATACAATAAAGTTTACCGTAAAATACTGCCGTAAAATATGAAATACCAACATCATTACCAGCACGATAATGTAACGGGGCTGAAGATGGGGTGTCAGGAGTTGAAGATGAGGATGAGGTTGAAGCTGGTGGTGAGGTTGTGGCTCGGTGTTCAGTTCTCTTGAAAAACTGGAGAATTGAAGACTGCTTTGTGGCATATTTCTTTTCGTCATAGATTTGACGATAACAGGACACTGCATCCTCAATTCCCCTGTACACTTTGGCAAACCTCTCTGCATTTGGGTCCTGATCTTCAAATGCAGCCATTGCTTTTTCTAGGAAGTCGAAAGCATTTGCCATTTCCTTGATCTTAAACTGTCTTAGCAGTTCTACCTCATCACTTTTTTCATCATTTTCCATTTGTTTTCCAAGGTCTAGTAAGTTCTCATTACTCAACTCTTGATCATGTGAATCAATAAGTTCATTTACATCACTCTCCTCTATGTCCAGATTTAAATCATTTCCAATTTTCACACAGTTGTGTTTGACTTCATTTATACTGTCTTCATCAAATCCTTTAAAGTCATTTATGAAGGGCACACTTTTTTCCACACTCCGTGCATATTTGCCGCAGTCACTTCAGCCCAACATTCTCCAATATTTTTAACTGCTTTATAGATGTTGAAATCTTTCCAGAATTCTTTGAGAGTTACTTTACCATTTTCTGTTGTTCGTATTGCCTGTCTGAATGTTTTTCTCATGTAGTACGCCTTGAATGCCCTTATTACACCTTGGTCCATGGGTTGTAGGATTGATGTTGTGTTTGGTGGCATAAACACAACTTTCACATTAGGGTGCAACTCTGTCAAGTTCGAAGGATGACAAGGAGCATTATCAATGATGAGAAGAGCTTTGAATGGCAGGTTATTCATAGCACAATACCGTTCAACTTCTGGCACGAAACACTTTGAAAACCAGTCAGTGAAAATTGCACTCGTCATCCAGGCCTTTAAATGACTTTTCCAATAAACTGGTAGGCTTGCTTTAAGGATCCCCTTAAGAGCTTTTGGATTTTCTGAGTGGTATACGAGTAGCGGTTTAAGCTTGAAATCGCCAGCACAGTTTCCCCCCAAAAGTAGTGTTAGGCGTTCTTTGGATGCTTTGTGCCATGGCATGCGTTTTTCTTCTTTAGCAATGTAGGTTCTGTTAGGCATTGGTTTCCATTTTAGTCCCGTTTCATCAACATTAAAAATAAGTTCTGGAATGTAGCCTTCCTTCTCAATCAACTCCTCCAACTCTTTAACAAATGTTTTTGCTGCTTCGTCATCTGCACTGGCTGCTTCTCCGAAAATTCTTCTGTTGGTTAGGTTTGCTCGAGCCCTGAATCGAGTAAACCAACCTTTTGATGCCACAAATGTCTCGTCAGTCTCACTTTCCTCACCTTTTTTTTTCTTGAGGTCTTGGTAGAGTGTGCATCCTTTCTCACAGATTAACTGTTCACTCAGAGGCATGCACCATTGATTATTGTCCTCAATCCACAGCATTAGCATACGTTCCATCTCAATCAACAGTCCCGATTTTTGCTTGGTAATCACAGTTGATTGCATAGGAGTTGCACCTTTAACGTGAGTCAAGATACGTTCCTTGTCTTTGATGATGGTAGCTACCATAGTACGGCTCATCCCCAGCGCACGCCCGATCACTGATGCTTTTTCTCCTTTCTCATTACGCTTAATATCAACTTTTTCACGTAATGTGATGGTCTTGCGTTTCTTGGAATCATTATGGCCACTAGGAAGCTGTCTCTTAGGCATCGTGGAATCAGACGAAAAACAAACATAAGAAAATTACAGGTGGTACAGTAGTAGCAGCGAGACTGAGAGCGATTGTTGGTTTGTTGGTAGTCAAGCGTGAGGCGGGAAAACACCAGAGACATCTTGCGGTAAACAGCAACACTTTCAAAACCGAGCTTTACGTATTTTTTCTTTATTTTCTTATATTTTAAAATTTCCTCTCGCGAACCGACTGTCGTAACCTCGATTTGACGTAAGTCGATACCGACGTAACCTGGGACCTTACTGTATATATGTGTGTGTGTGTATGTATGTATGTACAGTAATCCTTCAGTTATCTAATGCAGTGATCCATTGGTGTATATGGATTCGGACCAATATCCTACCTACCAATATCCTACCCATACCCAACCTATATGTGTGTATGTATGTACAGTAATCCTTCAATTGTCTGATGCAATGAGCCATTGGTGTATCTGGATTCGGATCAGTATCTTACCTACCAGTAGCCTACCATACCCAACCTATATGTACAGGTACCCCACCTAATTGTGGCAGTGTTCTTTTTTCACTTATTTAGACATCAAAACACATATGGGAATATCCAATATAATGGTAGACACTAAGAAAACAATGCATAAACAACAAAAATGCACAAATACCCTACCTATGTGTACAGTACCCGTCCTATTTGTGGAAGTATACTTCGGTCTTTCAGTTATTTAGAGATCAAAACACACATGGGAATATCCATTATATTGCCAGACACTAAGAAAACAGTGCATAAACAACAAAAATCCACAAATAAATAAATAGAGAAGACAAAAGTTCATCAACATCATCATCATCATCATCATCCGGACCTCCTTTTCCACCCTAGGGCAGGGTAAGGAGTAGCTACATCCAGACAGCACAAATTTACCCAGTCCAATGGGCCATGCTTCCATTCACTCATCATTCAAGCCCCCGGAATCCTGGCTCTGTCGGATGCACCAAAAATATTCACCATGTTCTGTAGCTTCACATAAACGTATCCGATAGAGTCAATCCGAACGCTGCCGTGTTAAAAGGGGTGCCAAATCCCCAATTATGCACTTCTCCTCATAACATTCATCCAACCAATGTGATTCCTTGTCAGTTCCCTATCCTCACCAACTTCCAGACCTCTCTTTCTCACACATTCATCCACCATATCTCTTCACCTTCTCCTTGGCCTACCTCGCCTCCTCCGTCTTTCAAATTCGTTCAGATATACCTTTTTCATCACTCTGTTGTTATCCATCCTCTCCACATGACCATACCATCTCAGTACTCTCTCTTTGATTCTTGTGTCCACAGACTTTCTCACTCCACATCTTTCACAAATCACATTGTTTCATATCCTATCCACGCTCTGTACTCCACATTCATTCCTCAGCAGTCTCATCTCCACTGCTCGTACTCTTGACTTTTCATTTTCATGCCACACCGTAGTCTCGCATCCATATGGTAGTTGGCACTAACACTACTTCATATAAGCCTTGAGCAGCTGCAACACTCAAACATCTGTTTCTTATCAAGGCCTTCATTGTACCAGCTACTTTCCTTCGTTGTGTCACTCTACTTTCCACTTCTTTTGCACATTTTCCTCTCTTTTTCTATCACTGTACCCAGGTATTTGAACTTTCTCGCCAATTCCAGTCTCTCTCCATTCACTGTAACAGCGCATTGAGAGTCATCTTCTCTCTCAGTAACAATCACTTTTCTACATATACTCTCAAGACACAACGCTCACAGACATCAGCAAAACTCTGCACTAGCCTACGAAGTTCTTGTCCGGTATTTGGAAGCAGTACTGCATCATCAGCGTACAACAAATTTGAGGTATTCCATCCATCACCATTCATTACCAAGGCCATCCCCCTCTCCATTACTCGTGTTTTTACTTCTCTCATCATCCCATCCATGTGTACGTATATATTGAACAACCCTGGGGACATCACACAACCTCGTCGCACGCCCACACCAGTCGTGAACCATTCACTTAGATGCCCATTTACCCTTACACATGCTTCACTGCCATCATAAAAGCTCTTGATGGCACCTAGCAGCTTACCGTCTACACTGTACATGTGCAGAACTTTCCACAATCCGTCTCTGTCCACTTTGTTGTATGCTTTTTCCAGATCCATGAATGCCATAAACACCTTACGGTCCTCACAAGCCTTCTCTGCTATCTGTCTCACTGCAGATATTTGATCCACACATCCCCTGCCACTCCTAAAGCCGCCCTGTTCATCACTCACTTCCCTACTACACTCAATAAACTTATGCCACGATAATTCTTACACTCACTTCGCTCCCCTTTATTTTTGTACAGGTGTACAAGCACAGCCTTTTTCCACTCTCCTGGCACAGTTTCACTCATCCATGCCTTCTTACATATCTCCAACAAGCAATTCATTCCACTCTTACCACTACACTTAATCATCTCTGCTTACACCTCATCAGCCCCACCTATTTTTCAGCCGCTTCGCAGCACTCTTTACCTGTGCAAGTGTCACGTCTCCTGGCACTTCATTCATTCTCTGCACAACCCCCAAACCAATCATGTTTACAGCCAGTCTGCTCTCTCTATTCCCATTCATCAGGCTTTCAAAATATTCTTTCCATCTGGTCCTTACATCATCCCTATGGGTTAATAATCTGCCACATACATCCTTCACACCATCACATTTCTTTTTGCTTTCACTTCTACATTTCTGCACCTCTTTCCAAAATAACTTCCTATTTTCAGAGCAGTTTGCATTAATTGTTCTTCCTAGATCATCAGTTACGTCATTCTTTTTCCTCTTCACTAGTCTTTTTACATGTTTCTTGCTCTCAGTATATTCATTTCTTATATCAGCTGAACCCCTGTCCTTCAACCACTGTAGTCACTTCTCCCTCTTTTCCTCCACTGCTCTCTTAACCTCATCATCCCACCATGCCGTACCTTTCTTCTTTGTTGTTACTCTTGCCACACCATGCACCGTTTTAGCATTCCTAATTAAGCAAAGGTTACTTTTTAATAAAGTACAGTACTTGCCACCCAGTGAACGTTGGACAGGCGTCTAGTAATCCCATGTGGTGTAGTGGCTAACGTTATCAATGGAGGTGGCCGTATGGATACCAAAATACTGATACATCTGATACTATTTATCTGCAAGCATCGATACTGATGGCTAGGTATCGATTAGTATGAGTACTGAATAGACATTCCAATTAACTGAAAACATATTTTCAAAAATACTATTTCACTGGGAAGTGATAATACTAAGACTTATTGGTGCACTGTGGTGCTCACGTTCCCCTTAAATAGTCATCATTATTTTAACCCAGACTGACCCCATTGAGTAATTTTATTAAATTTTTAGGTACAGTAAGTCCTCATATTTCGACGCATTTTATTTCGACGCTTCATTTTTCATGAAAGAAAAAAGTTTTTGACATGTCGCAAACTTCGTCATTTTCCCCCTAACCTCGATGCTCCCAGCTGGCAGCCGACAGTCAGGAGATGACCACTTAGCAGACGACGCATTTGCTCCCCTGTTTGTAAACAAAGAAGATGGCAACTGCTTCAGCTCCATAATACAAGTGCATATATATAAGAATGATTATTAATGTGTTAAATGTGAGTTTTGTTGACGCTTGAGCATACAAAGACTATCAAAGAAATGTCTTCAATCAATACATGACCTTGCAGCATCTGCCATCCTCACTGTTTTGGTAGCTCAGCTGGTCAAAGGCTACTATCTATCTATTGCAAGACGCCTTAATCCCGCATGGGGTGGCCACAAGCAAATCGCTCGCCTCCATGTCACTCTGTCCCTTGCCATTTCACTACCACGCTCCCAACTCACACCCCTCTCTCTCATATACTTCTCCACTCCCACTCCATCCCTCCATCTCATCCTCGGCCTCCCCCTCCCTCTTGCTCCCTCCACCTCACTCACATACACTCTCCTCATCAGTCTTTCACTCTCCATCCTCTCCACATGCCCAAACCACCTCAACGTGTTTCTCCTAACGCTTCCCATCACGTCCTCAACCACACCACAATGCTCCTTCACTTCCTCATTTGTTAGTCTGTCTCTCCATGTGACTCCACATGCTCCTTTCAAATAACTCATTTCCACTGCTTTCACTCTTGACTTCTGTCCTTCCAACAGGGTCCAAACTTCACTTCCATGTGTCAGAGTTGGTATCACAATACTGTCATGTAACAACTTTTTCACTTCCATGCTCACCTCCCTGTTTCTTATCACTGCTTTCAATGAACCAGCAACCTTCCTTCCCTGCTGCACCCTTTTGAGCAATTCACCCTCCACACTTTCATCCTTACTCATCACACTGCCCAAGTACTTAAATTCACCCACATTCTCCATATCCTTCCCATCCAATCTCACTGTACATTCACTGGCTTCACTTCTCTCGAAGACCATCACTTTACTCTTCCCTACATTCACCTTTAGATTCCGTTTCTTACACACACTCCCAAACTCATCTGCCTAGCCTTGCAGCTCCCCTTCGTCTTCGCTCAACAACACAGTATCATCTGCAAACAACAGTACAGGGAGTTTCCAAACACTGCCCTCTCTCACTAGGGCCGCTCCAACATCCACTGCCCGACCTTGTATCTCTTTTATAACCCCATCCATATACAGATTGAACAACCATGGAGACATGACACATCCTTGTTTCAATCCAACCTTCAAATGGAAAGATTCACTCAGTTTGCCATCCACACGCACTGCAGCCTTAGCACCTTCATACATACTCTTAACTGCCTTCAACAACTTCCCATCCACTCCATATATTCTTAATACTTTCCACAATCCTTGTCTATCCACCCTGTCATATGCTTTCTCCAAATCCATGAAGGCTGCATACAACTTCTTGCCCTTCTCTAGAAACTTTTCCACTAAGGATCTAAGAATGAATATCTGGTCTACACAACCTCTTCCCTTCCTAAAACCTCCTTGTTCTTCTCCAACTAATTCCTCAGTAATTTCCTTAACTCTGTCAATAAGTATCCTACCATATATTTTTCCTATTACACTGAGAAGGCAAATGCCCCTATGATTACCACACACTGCTTTTCCCCCTTTTCCTTTGTACAGAGGAATAATTATACCTGACTTCCAATCCTCCGGGACTCTACCCTCCTCCCAAGCCAATCTGCACACCTTCCACATCCATTCTATTACTATCTCTCCCCCATGCTTCAGCATTTCACCACACATTCCATCAATTCCTGGGGCTTTCCCCATTTAACTTTCTTCATTGCTTCCACCACTTCCATCCTGGTGATTTCTTCCTCTCTTCTCACAACCCTCCTTCTCCCTGCCATTCCCCAGCCACTTATACTTGCATTATTTTCATTCTCTATGTTCAACAGTTCATTAAAGTGTTCTCTCCATCTGTTTACTTTTTCTCCCTTCTCCACTAGTAATCTACCATTTTTATCTTTCACACCCCCACTGACTTCGTTGGCACCCTGTCTAGCTCTCTTTACCTCCTTCCAGAACATTTTCTTACATTCCCTCCACTTTGCACTCAAATTCCTTCCAAATTCGTCATCCACTCTCTTCTTACTCTCTCTTACTAATTTTTTCACCTCTCTCCTCCTCACTACATATAACTCTCTCGTCCGTCTCTCAGCTTATTCGTCGCCCCTGTTCCTCATCCACTCATTATATACTTTCTTCTTTTGTGCCACAGCCTCTCTCACCTCTTCAGTCCACCATGCTGTTCCCTGAACCCCTTTTCGTCTTCTCTTCACCCCACACACCACCTCACATGCTGCACAGATTTCTTCTGTGAATACCTTGCACGCACCTTCCACGTCCCCCATCTGCTCCAATCTATATTTACCCAATCGCTCCTCCACTTCCCTTTTATATTCAGCCTTTATTCCATCCTCTTGTAACTTTTCTACCCTCCTTGTAACAAATAATTCCTCCTGTCCTTCCCTTCTTCTCTTCCTCTATCTTGTTTGGATTCTGATTCTGGCCACCACCAAGTCACGGTGGTCCACTCCCCCAGCCTCTATATACTCTTGCATCCATTACACATCTTCTCATCCTTTCATCCACACACACATAGTCAATCATTGCCTTCCATTCATTCATTCCACCGTCCTCTCTTCTCACTACTCGCCATGTATACCTATGGATCATTTTGTGCCTGAAGAGGGTATTAGCTACCACCAACCCCCTCCCAGCACAAATGTCCACTAAAGCACTGCCATTCTCATCCATCTCTGCAGGCACACCCCACTCACCAACAACTCCATCCACCTTCTCATTTCCTACTTTTCCATTCTTATCTCCAATCAGAAACACTCTCTCATTCCTTTCACACTTTTCCGGGTAGGCTTCCACATTTGTCCAAAACTCTTCTCTCACTCTACTTGCACGATCTTGCGTTGACGCATACACTTTCACTCTTACCCACACAATCCTTGACCCAACTGATCCATACACTCTTACATTCTCCTTCCATCTGTTGCTCACAACAGTACACACTCCCTCATTCGCCCTCTCATTCTCACCCACTCCCGCGCATATACCCCATCCATATTCCCATTCTCTTACACTCTCACCTCGCCATTTAGTTTCAGTTATTCCACATATATCCACTTTTGCACTCTGAAGCACCTGTACAATCTCTCTCTCTTTCACCTCATCATTCATATCCTTTACATTCCAGGTCGCAATCTTTACCTTGTCCTTTGCCCGTTCCTTTTTCGTCAACTTTTGGTCAGTCCTGGTCCGAGGCTTCCTGTTCGTATTTTTAGTTAGTTGTTTTTACGGGGTGGGGCACTAACCCACCACCAACCCTTTTAGTCGCCTCTTACGACAAGCAGGAATACTGGGGGAGAATTTTTGCAAACCCCCCTACCCCCAGGCTACTAAAAAGTCAGTATTCCAACAGCTGTCAGAGAAACTGCTTATAAGACTTTATTTCTTGCTTTAATGTTATTTAACAGTATTTTAATTTGTACATATTCTTACCAGAACAGTAACATAAATATTGAACTTAGAAATTCAGTCCTATGGAAAAGCACTACTGCAAATCTTAAAAGAACAACTAAACCAGTCAACATTCCAATGGGTATGAAGTAAACTGGTTGAGACTTTATTTCTTGCTTTAATGTTATTTAATAGTATTTAACTTGCAAATCTTAAACGAACAACTAATCCAGTCAACATTCCAATGGCTATCAGGTAAACTAGTTATGAGACTTTATTTCTTGCTTTAACGTTATTTAATAGTATTTTAACTTCCACATAAACTTACCAGAACAGTAATGTAAATGTTGAACTTACAAATTCAGTCCTGTGGAGTGTGAAAAACAGTACAGTGAATCACGTGATCAAAACAAACCGTGTGGGCTGCATTCAAGGGTTTGGCCTTTCAGTGGCCTTTGTTGCACTTTTAATGTCTTTTCAGTTATATGTTTATTGTGTTAGGCTGTATAAGCAACTAGTAAACACTCATTTAATTTTGGGTAGGGCCTGTTTGGTGTTATAGTACTTTGTGATAGGGTAGGTACCTGCCCCACTGGAACACCCATCTATTTTTCCCATTGATTCTTAACTTCACACTTCGACATTTCACGTTTTGCGACGTTTTGGCGGAACATCAAAACAGCAGAAAACTAGGACTTACTGCACTTCATCAGACTGATAATTTATTAACCCGATGCGTCCCAATGACGTATGGGTACGTCACAACGTTTTGTCACGGTGACACCCGACAACGTACCCATATGTCGCACAATTACAATGTCAGTCATTTGCACATTCTTCAAGTTTGACGGGTGATTTTTGGTAGGCGTATGTGGGAGACCTTCCTCTACCTGCTGTCAAGCGGGGATACTGCCTGGCCCCACTTGACCCCCCCTTCCCCCCCACGCTTGGCAATTCACCTGTTAGCAGTGACCTGGCCAGTAAAGACAAGAAACAGACGGAAGTGATGAGGTGGTAATGTCATAAAGGAAGGTGCCATATTTTGGTGTATTTGGTGAGTGAACAATGCTTGTATCACCTATATTACTGTGTGACACCAATGTAGTCTTGTACTACACATAAATTCACACCAAATAAATAAATACATACGTAATTTAACCCACCCAGTCCTCCCCATGTACGATGCATGTCATTCCTTTTTTTCATGCTCAGACCCACCATTCATGCATCTTACATCAGTCAATTGCAAGGCCCATCATTTGCACATTTTTCAAGATTTGCAGGTGATTTTTGGTAGGCATATGTGGGAGACTTTCCTCTACCCGCTATCAAGTGGGGATACTGCATACTGCCTGGCCCCACCTGCCCCTCCCCCCTCCCTCCCACACTCGGCAATTCACCTGTTAGCAGTAGCCTGGCCAGTAAAGACATGTTGCCCCACAGTGACGAAATTCATGGTGAAAGTGATTCCTGAGGTGGAGGACAAAGAAATAAAGAAGCTAGAGGAAGAAACAAACGGAAGTGATGAGGTGGTGATGTAAAGGAAGGTGCCATATGTTGGTGTTTTTGGTGAGTGAACAATGCTTATATGATATATTATTGTATGAAACCAGTATAGTCTTGTACTACGCATAATTCGTGACATGATAATAAGAGAAAAATTAATTTTTGTCTTGGTATCTTTACCTATTTGCTCAGGTTTGTTGTACTGGTTTGGATCATTCAATGCAGTGTGACTTGTAGAAAACTGTGAAAACTTTCAGGAAGTGAACGAACATCTGAGACATGAGACTGACCTTCACTTCACGCTTTCACACCACATTTGTCAGTTCGACCACCTGCTGCCGTGACAAGTGGATGTAGCTTACTATTTTTTTTGCTCGTGGCCATGCCTAAGCACACATAGTTACAGCCATTATCTTGACCCAGACAGAAAATATCATCTTTCTCCTCCCTTGTGAAACACACAACCACCCTGTGTACGATTATAAATAAACACAGGCATAAACAAAAAAGACATGAATATAAAAGAAAAAATAATTTTTGGTATCTTAAAACTATTTGCTCAGGTTTGTTGCACTGTTTTGATTTTTTTTTACCGATTCTTTGCCTTTTACAAGCATAACAGGAAAGTTTTCGTGTTGACGTAATACTTTCGTGGGTGGAAAGGCCTCCCTTGCCATCCTGCTAATCAGCTCATGCGAGGTTCGAATGGCAGTTGGTCTCGCATTTCAACTCTCACTGCCCAGCCTGTATACTCAAGGGATGATGTTTATGTCATTTAAGTCTGAAAACAGACACTCTCGCCTACCTTTTCCAACAAACTCCACCACCCAGACTAAAAAAATAAGTCGATACAACCATAAACACAATGAACACCAGAAAATGCAAAATAAATTCATAATTTAATTTTTTACTTTCAAACCTCGCATATTATATACTGAAAAACTTCAGAATACACATATATAGTTATTTCACACCTTTTGAGCACCACTGACAATGTTTTTTTTTTTTTTTTTTTGGTAAAGGAAAAAGTGCGATGTTGCGTCACTGCAATACCTACGTGTGACTAGTATCAGCTGCCTAAATGTATGCAACTTCTGCATTCGATTGCATGCCACAAGATGGATCTAGGAAGCTGAAACTTGCACAGCCAGGTGCATCAGAACTTCCTCTTCAGTGTGGCAAGGAAAAAAACCATTTTTCAAAACTTCAGAAAATGGCCCCATCATCAGCCAGGATTGTACGTAAAATTCCAGACCCACGGCCACAGAGGGGTTAATTGGTCATTGTAATTAAACTTTTTACGATAGGATGCTGGTTGTGGTGTTATTTTGAAGCTGAATAGTTGTACTTTATCATAGTATGTTCAAAAAAGGAAATATAAAGAAAATCAAAATCAAAATGACAAATTGAAGTTAGGAGAAAGCCAAAAATTGTATACCTTGCCATAGAAAATATTTAACAGAAAAAAAGCTACTAAAGATTTATAAATCTGGTTTAAACCATGCAAAACTACAATAAATTACCTTTATAATGATATATAGTTTATGGCAATTTATACACGTTGCTGTGTGGTAAAGCAAAAGAAAAAAGAAGCACAATTTTGTATGATTCCCAGCCGCATATTCACATAGCAGTCATTTTTTTTAATTGGTCTATGTCAATATAGTTTTTATGATGAAATGCTCATTTTGGTATAAGTTAGGCTGAAACCAAAAATTGTATACCTTGCCATAGAAAAATATTTGGTGAAAAAATGCTAATAAGGATTTATAAATCTGGTTTAAACCATGCAAAACTGCAATAAATTACTTTTATAATGATATATAGTTTATGACAGTTTATGCACAGTGTGGTAAAGTGAATAAAAAAGATGCACAATTTTGTATGATATTCAGGAGCATATTTGCATAACGATCATTTTCTTTGATTGGTCTGTGTAAATATTGCTTTCATGATAGAATGCCTGTTTTGGTGTTATTGTAAAGCTGCATAGTTGTACTTTATCATAGTATGTTCAAAAAGGAAAGCAAAGAAAGTAAAAAATCAAAATGACAAGTTGAAGTTAAGCAAAAAACAACAATTTTATACCTTCCTGTAGAAACTATTTGCCAAGAAAATAGTAATGAAGAGGCAAAGCCATGAGTCAGGCCAGCTGTTCAGTACCCACCACGCATAGAGCAACAATTCTGTGACATCATGCTTGAGTCTCTTTGTTGTGACGTGTAAACGTGATTTATGGTGAATATTTTACAAAAGTATCTTAAAATGACTTATAAACGTGTCTTCAGAATCTTTGATGTTGGATTTGAAGTGACATGAAAATGTGTCATTAGAATCTCAAAGGGTTAAGATGTTGCAACAAGGTTATGGGGAGGATTGTTTGAGTCTTATGCAATGTCACAGGTGGTTTCAAATTGGGAAGAACATCCACTGAAGATGATCTCAAATCTGGACAGTCTTCCACATCAACAGACCGCAGTCATGTTGACAGAGTGCGTGCTGTGAAGTGTGAAATTCGACTTGTGACTTCATGAAGTTGCCGTAGAAGTAGGCATCTATAAAATTTCATGCCACACAATGTTAACCGAAAAACTGAAGCTGCACTGAGTTGCCACAGAATTCATGCCGCGTCTGCTACATAACTTATGAGCAAAAAGAGAACCGTGTCACAGTCAGTCAGGAAGCTGTTTGAGTGTTCTAATGCTGATGAAAACTTTCCGGAAAAATGTTATTTCAGGTGATGAAATGTGGGTGGACAACTACAATGTTGAAAGAAAAAAAGCATTCATCACAGTGGGCTGGGACATCGTCACTGCAACCAAGAAAAACACATCAGAGTTGCTTAAATGTGAAGGTGATGTTGAATGTCTTTCTTCATTGGAAGGGCATTGTTCATCATGAGTTTGTTCTGCATGGTCAGACAGTCAATAAAGTGTTTTACTTGGACATCCTGAAGTGTTGAGGGAAGTAGTGCAAAGGATGAGGCGTGAAACATAGGCAAATGAAACCTGGATGCTGCACCATGACCCAGCCACCCTGCTCTCCTGATTTGGCCCCTGCACCCCCCCCCCCAGTTGAAATCCACCCTGAAAGGTCACCAGTTTTAGACGATAGAAGAAAATTTGCTTCGAGAACTCGCTCCAGCCCTGAATGGTGTTCAAGGATGCATTCCAGATCTGGAAAAAATGTTAGGAGTGTTGTATGAACAGTGGAGGGGTGTACAGTATTTTGAAGGAGACAAGTATGATTAACCCTTTCGCGCACGTAAGTTTGATTAAGTTTCATGGCTCATGATTTTACTCCCCCGCGCGCTCCACTGGCAGCCCGCGGTACGCAAATTACATGTATTCTCACCTCATTTTCACCACCCAAACCTCAAAATGTTGCCCTGAAACTCACATCATCTTATTTGCCGATGTTTGTTCTGGTTGATAAGCCAAAAGAAAAACCAGAAAAATACGAATAAAAGCACACTAGGCCGCTGTGAATAAACATTTTGGAATGTTGATCTCACTTCCCAACATCGTCGTTCGAGTGTTTTTCATCATACAGAAAAATGTTATTAAAAGTTTTGATAGAGAATTTCATTGGCTTTCTAATAAGGTATGTCCGGTTGTGATGCGATTTGTAGTTTTCGAGAAAATAGCCAAAAACTAAAAGCCATTTTTGTTCAGGGAGGTATACTGCAGAAGTTTTCTTGCACACCTTATGTTTTTATTACATAAACTTATGTAGAATTTCATAAGCTTTCTCCTGATACCTTTTTGTTTTAATGTGCCTCATAGTTTCCGAGTAAATAGCAAAAAACGACAGGGTACTCGCGGCCGCGGTGCACTTTCGTCATGAGCGCACAATAACCACCTACGTAACCACAACTCTTTATTAGAGAAATTGCATAGTTATGTCCTGTACATACGTAGAATTCACTGATCTTTATCATGGTTCTTACAGGAAATCAATACGTTCAATAATTTTGGAGTAAATGGACGACAAAGATGGAACACTCTTCCTCGCCCGCAAGCGAGATAAAAACGCTCAGTTTCCCTGCCTCTCGAATAATTACATATTTTCACTCATTACGTTTTATTATTATCATTTTTAACTCAAATTATACACGTGAAATATCATAAGCTCTTTGATAGTGCTCTCAGTAACTCGACATTTACACTTGCTTTTTGCTAGGTACTGATACTAAAGCTGAACTTTCTTCCATCTCATAAGTGTATATATAAAAAACAATACTTATTTGTGAAAAAAAATATGGAAATGTAGAAACAGGTCAGTGTACAAATCAACAAAATATGGATAACTCACTTGCTCCAGAGGCAGGAACTTGAAGGAATTTAAGGTGAGTTAGGTAGTGTGTGAGTTCTGTGTATGTGTGTGTGTGTGTGTGTGTGCCGTATTCTCTGTTCCTTACACCATGTTTGCCTAACACATGTGATGCACACAATAGATTTATTTCTCCACGAACTTTCACTGCACGACATACGTATTTAATGTCATATACAGTAGGCGCGGAAAGTGTTGACGCCATCTTAAAAAAAGAAAACATTCTTGTGGTTAGCAAGGAGAAACAAATAAATTAACACTCACCATTGAATTTAGTATTTACTGGCATTCCCCTTCACCTTTATTATCTTCTTAAGGCGTCTGGGGAGACTGATGGCGTAGTTTTGCAGAACAGACGGACTAAAACTGCTCCATAGCTGCTTGACTGCAGCCTCAAGTTTAGGCAAAGATGATGTGCCGCTGCATGTGCGCCCATAAATTCTCAATGGGATTGATATCTGGGCTGTTTCCGGGCCAATCTCGAATAAAGGGAACCTCACAGTCTGTTAGCCACTGTTTCACTGACTTTGCAACATGTGCAGGGGCAGAATCTTGCATAAATACTCTTGCCTTGGTTTTATCAGAAGAGTCACTTAAAACATCACATAATAGCTCCAAATAATTGTTCTGGTTCACTTTTTCATTTGCAGGTAGAATTACCAACTCACCAACACCATAATATGTAAAGCAGCCCTGTCAGGGGAAAATGAGATTTTTACTCTGGCGAGGTCGCCAGATGTCAGGGGAAAATGAGATTTTTCCTCTGGCGTGTCGCCAGATGTCAGGGGAAATTTAAGTATTCCCAAGAACTTTGAAATATTGTATAATTGGTATACAATGTATAGCTAAGTGTGCTATGTCAATTCTCTAGGGTCGAGAATTACAAACTTCCTNAAAAACCAGAAAATACTGATCGGTATGGATGAAACAGAGCTGCTGTGACGATCACCAAAGTGGGTGGGGCTGCAGGAGACACGCCAATACAAGCTGAAATCTGAAAAACGCTAGAAAAGCACAGAGCCTTTGAGAGGCGTCCCGCGTCGCGCCGCGTCTACAAGCAAACTGAGCTCTGATTCAAATCGGCGGCGCGACGAGCGTGGGAGGTGCGCGCGCCGCGCCGGCGTGTAACGGCTACGCGCCAACAGACAATTGAAATTTACGGGACGATGTCACGACTCATTCAACACAACGTTACAATGTAGAAAATTCGTGACAAGCCCCAAGCCATGAGTGAGGCTGGGTATTTAACAAACTTGGAAGTGTACTTAGGATCCAGGGGGTCACTGCCTGGTTTGCGGTACACTCGTGATGAAGGGGTACCAGTGATAGTAAATGTTGACTCATCACTCCAAAGCACAGTTTGCCATTGCTCCTCACTCCAGGCAAGATATTTCTTACAAAAATTTACTCTCTTTTTCTTCTGAAGTGCAGTTATCAGTGGTTTGTTACGAGCACAAAAGCTCCTGTAGCCCAGATCGTCATGCAACAGCTGCTGCACACTTCTGACAGACACATCTGCCAGCAACTGTGGGTTCTTTTCTTTGAAATCCCGTGCTGTTAGCCTTGGATCCTTGCTAACTTGCCTTGAGATCAGCTGACGGGTCCTGAAGGTTGTCTTACGAGGTCTCCCAGGCTTGGGAAGTGGAGTGGGAGGAATGGCCTCCCCACTGTCCTTGAACCGCTTCACCAGTCTCTGCACTGTCCTCAGTCTAACACCATCTGATTTGCAATAAATGGGAGTTTGTGGCCAGCTTTGTATAAAGTAATCACTTCCACACGTTTGTCCTTGCTTGTGGTTACTTTAGGCATGATGAGAATGTGGTAGGTAACCAAATAACTATGTTATTTGAGTCAAAACATGCCCTCGTGGTGCATCACACATAGAGACAATCCTCCTCCTGTGGCTGCCCAGACATTACTGAGCCTGCTCCTGTGGTGCCAAACCTATCAAGCAGGGTTGCCGGCTCCCGTTGAAAAAGCGTCAGCTCATTTTGCATCACAGGGGAGGGTAGTATTGACCCTACTTCACTTAACGCGAAAAAGAATGACATTGGGAAAAAAGCGTCAGTACTTTCCGCACCTACCGTATGTGTCGCTGTGTGGCGTATTTTCTTGTCTCTGATCATTACGTAACTTTCCGCTGTCAGCCAATGCACGCAATATTTCTCGGTGAACACTCGCTGCACTATTTTATACATATATTTCACACTGAACCATATACAATATAAAACACTATCACATGATTCCATCCCAGCCTCTTCTGTTATTCCCTTCCCTACTGTATGGCATAAGAGACCGCCTGTTCCCTTAGCAACTAATGCATATGTCTATGTATCTCTATGGCATAACATTATGCCTGCTATGGTAGGTCAGTTATTTCACTAATCCAGGCATTATATGTTTCACAGATATAAGTAATGGCTTCACTAGGGTAAAATACATCATTTTACGGGCAGGGTGAGTGGAAACCCCGCTATAACAAACCAGACTCTGTCTCTAGGCCTAACGGCTGATAACGGGCCCCAATGCTTTACAAACAATATATCTATGTTCAATAGACACAATCACTTCACAGTATAGTCAAAAACTCTCTACAATCACAATATTTCAATAATGGCTTCAGCCTCGGGTGGGAGGGGGAAAATGGCGGATTTAAAGGGACACAACACAGCACGACCCTGCTGTCTGGCTGCTAGTGGAGCACTGAGATTCTATCACTACGTACAGGCACATATGAGTCATTGCAGTGTTGCCAAAGTCTTACCTTGGGAGAGACACATGGCTGCTAGAATGCTACAAAATTTGACGCAAATCGACTGAAAACTTATTTTTTGGTTAATTTTTTTTTGCGTTTTCACGCGATTTGAGGTCCTGTGCTTTGGCGCACCGCCCCAAATGTAATGCAAATTGCAGTACCGTGCATGAAACGGTCAAGTTGTCAGTTAAACAATACATTTGTTGTTTTTTTTAATCATTTTCTTTTTGGACACACCTAGTATACTAAATCCGTTTTAGTCAAAATCTGACAGGCTTGTATGTGTTTACAGTTATATATCAATTTTGATTGGGTTTGTGATGTGTATCTTGCTACTGTATAGGTAATTATTAAATGCTTCAGTCAGTATTGAACAACAGAACAGGTCAGACATTTTCAGGCCCATCTAGAGCACTACCGTTCCCCTTTTAAATGTTCTTGGTTGCACTCTCTAACAAATGGTGTAGTACAGTACAGAGGACTCATTTCAACAGAAGAATTAATTACTATCTCACTCCAGCATTCCCAGATACTTTCAGCACCACACCAGAATCCACCCACAGCCTAACTTGTTTTCATCTTTTCAGTTGCAGATCCTACAGTCTCAAGATCAAATGGTGGTCATGAACTTAATACTGGATCAGCTAATCCTAGATCATCCCTCTTCCAAACTACTCTATTAATAGACAACTGTAATGTTCTCTCCATGCATCCTTGATGTTCTCACTGCTGACTACTACCCTGCCTTCGTCATTCTTTGCACACTGTTCACCACAAGTGTCACTATTTTTCCAATTCATTTGTAATTTTATTCTAAGTATTTGTTCCAGTCATTGATATTATGTTACATGTTCAGTAGGGATTTCTGAGCCAGTATATTAGCCCTTTACAGCTCATATTCTAGCTCTGTAGAAGGCTGCAAAGTTCTCCTCCCTCTCTCTTCAATATAGACCACAAGAAGAGAAGGCAGTAGGGTTAGTGGTTGATGATAGAGTTCCAGGTCCAAGTTCCAAATGATAATCATGTGGAATTTTTTCTATGTTGCAAGATGGAGGAATGGAGTTTTGAGGCATAAAAGCAGAAAGATTCTTTTCGTCCCGATAGAAGATGATAGTTATAAATCACTTTTACTCTGTGTTGCACTTTCACTCCCCACCAGAACGGATCAGTCCTACAACTCAAGCAAAAAGGGCAAAATTCGTGGTATGAACATAGAACAGCTCGTGAGATTCTTGAATGAGGAGCAGAGAGACCCTCGCCTCAACGAGATCCTCTACCCATATGCTGATTCTGCCAAGGCCAAGGAAGTCATCAGGGACTATGAACCTGCTAAGGATAATATCTCCAAAAGTTAGTTGAGGTTTCATGGTATGTTACTAGGAATGCATATTACAGTAATTTGGTTAAAGGAATCTTCAGTAATGCTAATAGGCTCAGCTTATCATCAGCTTCCTGTAGTAGTGTCTTACAACACTCAGGTATTGTATTAGTGCTGTGGTTTGTAATGCTTTTGCAGGTACAGTATAGTACTTCCTGTGTACAAAATAGGGGTGCGTCGAGAAAATTACTATTAAGATAAAAGCAAATGAAACAGGGCTCATTTTCATATACTGTACCTTACATGCAACCATACATAGGAATACTTTCATTGTTGGTGTTGTGGCTTCAGGGTTATCAAGACATGAACTCAGTAAAGTGCTGGAAAACAGCTACTTGAGCTGGATGCGCCCAGAGGTGTTTTTTTTTTTTTTTTAAGAAACTTATGAAAGTGAGGTGCATGAGATGAGTAAGAGTGTTGTGGTGTGAGGGGCAGCATTACAGTGAATGCAGTATGAATTGTTTCTGAGTTTTATTTTTTGCTGGTACTGAAGAAGTGAAGGATTAGTTATATTATAGATTGGCTTAGTGCACTTGTGACCCTGGGAAGGGCAGTGTCTGAAGGGTGGACTTCTGGTGAGGGTTCAAGAAGGATGCTGTTTTGTTGGAGGTTTAGATGGTCTGTGGTGGCCATGTATGGTATACGAGTACATGCACATGCCTTGTAAGTGTAGTGTTTGGTGGAGGAGGAAGGGATGATGATGTTGCATTATATGTAATGTTGAGAAGTTGTTAAATTTTTGTTTATTTGTGGTGATGGCCATGCAGTGGGAAGGATTGTGTGCATAAGCAATTAAATATGTACATCTCATTTTCATGTAGTCCTTCACTGGGAGTTCTTTTGCCTCTTGATGCAAGTGATCAGTTTTTGTGGTCTTTTGTACACTTTTTTTCTTTTTTTAAACCTCTTCTATGTATGTGACATTTGAGGAGGGGCCCATCTTGTGTTTATGTAATTTATTGTTATTTGAATAAGCTGTGTACAAATTGTTTTCAGTAATTCTTCTTGCTATGCAAAGGTAGCACTCACTTATGTTTTCAGGGAATCAAGTTTACTTGATTTTGCATTGATGTTGAGAAAAATCATGTGTTTGCAAAATAAATTCAAGAATTTGGAGATATCTCTAAGAGGAGCCACTGTATAAAGTGGGTGGCTTGAGGGTGTGTGTGTGGGATTCATATCTGTCAAGAATGAAGATTGATAGCTGATTCTTTTGGTGTAGCAGTCATTCTGTGTACAGGAGGATACCAGGTTTTGCACCTAATAGGGACTGTGAAAAGTACTGTCAAAGTTGGGGCAGTTACCTTATTGGAAATAAGCTAATAGGGACTGGGCCCGTAAGAAAACTCACCCCCCTAGTGTATTTCCTACTTTAAATATGTCCTAAAATAGGCGGGCCTGGTCTTAAATTTCAGGTCCTGACACACAAATGCCTTCCCGGGTCCTCGTTTTCAACCACTGTAACAAATGATTTTCAACCACTAGCGTAATTGAGCTGTACTGGGTCACTGTTTTCACATGCCCACCTACAGTGCCTGGTTTAAAATATTTGTACACGAAGGCACGATTGGCTTTAAGTTCACTCAGCTGTTTTCATATTCAGTACTATGCACAGCCGACTTTGGCACATTATACGTTTTGCATATCTGTTACGAGCACTGTTCTCGATTTCTGCCACAATTTTATTTTTTAATTCGTCATCATACTTGCATTGTTTCACCCCCTTGTGGTAGTCACACTTGGTCTTCCCTTTACCGCCTGCTGTTCCAGGTTCACACCTTCTTACATCATTTTCACCATCATCCGGTCCACATCTTGCTCCATTTGGAGCGCAAGATGAATTAAATAATCTCCGTGAGTTACTAATCAAGGACTCGAGAGTGCAACACTCAACTTGTGACACACCGCTCGCTGGCGCAGTGGTAGCGTTCTCGCTTGCCATCTGGTAGACGGGAGTTCGTGCCTCGCTCAGGTTGCGAAAAGTTTCACTGACGAAGTGGGTGGTTACTGTCCCCCTTGAGCAAGGGGATGGGTGTGTGCGTGTTTGAAGGTCACAGCCTTGCCCATAGATCGGACTATACGAGCTCTCAGCTCCCTTCCAGGAGGGTAAAAGCTGACGATCACTACCATCAAGTGATCCTGACCGACCCGGTGAGTTACACTGAACACATGCGGAAAACAGGCCAAAACTGAGTGTTGGTGCCAGCGTTGCCATGGCGAGAGTACAATACTTGTGTGTCGGAGGGCACGAAAATGCGTTTTTTACTTGCAAATGTGCAATCTCAGGAATATTTGATGGCTGTCACCGAAGTGTGTTTTGCCAGTCTGGATGCTGCAAAACCTGGTGCCTTACTGTATTGTAAGTCATTGTTCTAGTAAGTGTAGGTAAATGTTCTAATAAGTTTAGATATGGTTGGAGATGGCCTGCTGCATGATGAGTTTTGGAGTGTTGTGAAGCAAATGCTAGGCAGGCAACATAAGACTGCTTTTACTGAAGGAGTGGGGGGGGGGGGTTGGTAGATTGTGGAGAAAAAGATTTAAAAAGCAAGAGTGAGAAGATTGAGCCACATGAGAATTTTTGTTGTTGTTGCAGTTCCAGACTTATCTGAATGTGAATTTGATAGACTAAATGAGAGAAGGTAACATCACTGGTAATACTGTTATTTAGTTGAATAGGGACTTGCAAAAAAAAAAAAAAAAATAAGGGGATCTTTTTAATAAAAAATTGCTTTATTGAAGGATCAAGTCTGCCTGAACTTGCAGCCACAACACCTTATCTGTGGGGAATTTAGCAAACACAGAAACTGTCCATCAGCTAAACTATTTCGTGATGTTCCACAGATGTGTTGAGCTGTGAGGGGTTCCTCAAGTACTTGATGTCTGAGGAAAACATCGTGATGTCCATGGAGAAGCTTGATCAGTATGAGGACATGGATCAGCCCCTCTCACACTACTTCATCAACTCCTCACATAACACATATCTTATAGGTTTGTTCTGTAGTAGAGATTACAGCAGCTGCTTCAGTATCTTAAGTAATATTTTTCCCTGAGTTGCTCCTTGTACCTTGTACCTGTACTTGATGTAAAGTCCCATGCAGAGTGATCTAGGTTGGGTTCTGTATATGATGTCACCAGCTTCTCCATTCTTCCTGATCCTCTACCACTTTGCTAACTCTCACACATCTGTTCCCATTCACCTTGCAGAAGCTCCTCAGCCATGTGTCTCTTGGCTGTCTCTTTGGTTGCTTGCATGAAACTCCCCCATGCATTGCTAAACATGGCTGCTGATCACTGTTCATCCCCTTTACATGCCCAAGCAGTTTTCTTTACAAAACGTCATATCGTATTGTTTATAAAGACTCCAACATGCTTGCATGCATTGTCCTTGGTCACCTAATGTGCATTTCCACACTGCTTAGTCTCTGTCTGCCTCCCTGTTCAATTCCCTGTCCTTGAGGTCACACTCTGTGACCTCATCCCAGATCTTTTTCGGTCTGCCTCTTGCAGCCCTACCCTGACATTTACATTCTCACCTTCTGCACCCAGTTGTCATCCTCCATCCTCTCAACATGCCCAAACCATCTCAATCTACTCCTCATCATCACAACACCAATAAACTCCAGTCCCAGCCTTCCTCTCAGCCCCTGAGTCATAATCCAAGCCCTCCCCACCGCCCCCAAGCCTCACATTCAAGGATGCACTACACATCCTTCTAATCGTTGTCGTTTCTGTACGTTTGAGCCTATGAATATCTTCTTCCTTAACTGCCCAGGTCTCACTACCATGCAGCATTACACACCTAACACATGCCACATTAAAAAATCTTGCCATGGAGGGGGAGCTCTCTCAATGTCATATGACTTCTTCTTTCCACAGTGGTATGCACCTGTCTGGTTCTTTCATGTGCATATTTGAGATTCTTTTCTTTTTTTCCTTGGAATCTAGCATTTCATTCCCTACAGTGTTTTTGATATACAGTAAAATCTTGATATATCGGAGTTCAGTATACCAGAATTCACTTTTATCAGACTCAGAGAGCCTACTGGACTAAATTCTTATCATCTGGACCTCATTTCCCCCCCTAGGACAGGGTGAGAAGTAGGAATGTTCAGACAGCCCAAATTTGCCCAATCCAGTGCACCATGCTTCTTCCATTCACTTGTCATTCAAGCCCCCGGAATCCTGACTCTGTTGGATACACCCCAAAACATTCATCACATTCTGTAGCTTCATATAAACTCATCCGATAGAATCAACCTGGACACTGCCATGTTAAAAAGGGGTGCCAAATGCCTGATCATGCACTTTTCCTCACAACATTCATCCAGCCAGCTCGATATCTTGTCAGTTCCCTACCCTCACCAACTTCCAAACCTCTCTTCCTAACACATCCACCATATCTCTCCACCTTCTCCTTGGCCTACTTCGCCTCCTTCCTCCTTCAAATCCACTCAGGCGTACCTTATTCACCACTCTGTTGTTATCCATTCTCTCAACCTAACCATACCATTTCAGTACACACTCTTCATTTCTGGTGTCCACAGACTTCCTCATTCCACGTCTTTCACGAATCACATTATTATGTATTCTGTCCACTGTCTGTACACATACATTCCCCAGCAGTCTCATCTCCACTGCTTGTACTCTTGACTTTTCATTTTCATGCCACACCATAGTCTCACATCCGTATGTTAAGTTGGCACTAACACTCCTTCGTGTAAGCCTCATGCAGCTGCAACGCTCAAGCCTCTGTTTCTTATCAAGGCCTTCATTGCACCAGCTACTTTTCTTCCTTGTATCACTCTACTTTCCACTTCTTTTGCACATTTTCCTCTCTTTTCTGTATTTGAACTCTCTCACCAATTCCAGTCTCTCTCCATTCACTGTAACATCGCACTGGGAGTCACCTTCTCTCTCAGTAATCATCACTTTACTCTTTTCTACACTTACTCTCAAGGCAAGACACTCACACACATCAGCAAAACTCTGCACTAACCTACCAAGTTCTTGTCTGGTATATGCAGGTAGTACTACATCATCAGCATATAACAAATTTGAGATATTCCATCCATCACCATTCATTACCAATGCCATCCTCCTCTCCATTACTCCTGTTTTTATTTCTCATCACCCCATCCATGCATATATTGAACAACCATGGGGACATCACACAACCTTGTCGCAAGCCCACACTGATCATGAACCATTCACTTAGATCCCCATTAAACCTTATATATGCTTCACTACCGTCATAAATATTCTTGACAGCACCTAGCAGCTTACCATCGACACCATACATGCACAAAACTTTCCAGAATCCTTCTCTGTCCACTTTGTCATATGTCTTTTCCAGATTCATGAATGCCATATACACCTTATGATCCTTCTCATAAGCCTTCTCTGATCTGTCTCAATGCAAATATTTGATCGACACACCCTCTGCCACTCTTAAAACCACCCTGTTCATCACTCACTAGGACTTATGATATCTTTCTTACTTTCTCCATAATAATTATTCCATATACCTTCCCTACCACACTCAGTAAACTTATGCCATGATAATTCTTGCATTCACTTCACTCACCTTTATTTTTTGTACAGGGGTACAATCATAGCCTTTTCCACCCTGCTGGCACAGTTTCACTCATCCATGCCTTCTTACATATCTCCAACAAGTACTTCATTCCACTCTCTCCACTACACTTAATCATCTCTGCATACAGCTCATCACCCCAGCTGCTTTCCCATTTTTCAGCCACTTCACAGCACTCTTCACCTGTGCGAGTGTCACGTCTCCTAGCACAGCATTCCTTCTCTGCACACCCCCCAAACCAATCATGTTTACAGCCACTCTGCTTTCTCTATTCCCATTCATCAGGCTCAAAATATTCTTTCCATCTGGTCCTTACTTCATCCGTATGGGTTAATTATCTACCACTTACATCCTTTACACCATCACCTTTCTTTCTGCTTTCACTTCTACATTTCGGCACCTCTTTCCAGAATGACTTCCTATTTTCAGGGTAGTTTGCATTCATGTTTCCTAGATCATCATTTACCGCCTCCTCTTACCTCTTCACTAGTCGCTTTACGTGCTTCTTGCACTGACTATATTCAGTTCTTATGTGGTGCTCAAAATTTTTGCACTCTTGAAATTTGAAATATCACACCGCTTAAGCCGCCAGTGTAACAATAGAAAATTTTAGGTTCACCCTTCGAAAGAATATTTCACCGCTATGGCACCAGTGTAACAATAGAATTTTTGTCATTGCCCACAAAAAAGTAAATCCCACCGGTGTAGTCACCAGTGTAACAATAGAATTCAATTCGGTGCTCTCTGTTTACTGCCAGAGTAGATATCCTAGAGTTGTTAAGAAGGCCTCGTTAATTTGATTAACACCAAGAAGATACATCATCAGATAATAATTGAAATAATTACATATGCTGCCACCACCCAGCGGTTGCCGGGAAAAAAAAAAGTATTAAGATTTTAGTCCCGTACGATGGAAGAGGGGACAAGAGGCCTATGGCAGTAACAGGGTAGTGTGAATATAATATATGAGAGCGTGGATTTTATAGATGAAACATGCCTTGCGGGCCACTTGACCTCATGTATTACTCCCCAGAGGTTTTATACCAAACCCATTCGAAAAGTATACTTATCTACATTGCTAACCTAATATTACACAGAATGAATAGAACATCAGACATGACTTAATTACTGGAGCACAGTAAAAACTTTAGTCTCCGATACCACCAGAATATCTGAGAGAATGGAAGCTCTCTTCTCCACAGTGTACAAATCACCTGACCCACATTACACAGTACAAAGAAATTATTCAAGAGTTACCTCTTCAGAAGTACCTTGGGCTTTACACTGCACTAAATGTTGATTAATCTGCCCACAGAAGCATTACTCGCCCGATACTAAAACACACGTACATAAAGAATTTACTCAACGTGATCTCTTAACACGTCACGAGGTACTCGTGTCATAGAAAATTACAACCACAGGAGAAACTCACATAAACCACGGTCTCAAAAGGACTCGTAGTAATACCCAATTTTACAACGTGCTACACAGTTTACTCTACTTTTAAAGAAAAACCTCCCTATTTTCCATGGGTTTGCACAACATAACATATCTATGTAATAATCAGATGCCCAAGATTAATTTAATATGTAGACTCAGCGCTCACAGTACACTGCATGATGAAGTAATACAACACTTCGCCTCTCACTCACTTTCAACCAAAATAATACACTTCATGAATAAAAGGCTTACTAAGTGGACTATACAACATTAACGACACTGTGAATTGAAAGGGACTAAGTGGAAACGTGTAAGGGCTTTGGCACTAGAAACTGCGAGACACAACACACTGGACGGGCAGACTCCGTGACGCCACACCATATCTGTGGATCATCCGTCCTCCATGAGGCTCAACTCCGAAGTCATATAATAGCATTGGAAAATATTGTCAGACAACGTACTTTATATATAGTTAGAATGTCAACTAATTATGGTGACGTATGGGGGAGAAATACCGTGAATTACTCGGGACCATACCTGTGGATCGTCCGTCCTCCATGAGGCTCAACTCAGAAGTGACGCTCGTGGGGAGGACGCCCCTCAAAAACCCGCAACGTTCTTACTCCCCGTTCTGACTTCGACCAATTACTCTACAGTCAACTTGTTATACTATCATCCAAGAATTTAGCAACAAGGAGTTTACACAGTCCTCTACTTATACAAAATGACTTATGATGATTTAAATTTTGTGGCAGTAACATAGGTCTAACAATTTTAAAACGATGCCCAAAGTCACGCATTGACATAATTTCTCTTTGTTTCGCGCTGGCACTGGCCTACGTGATCTGGTGTCTGTGTAAAAATAAATTAATTTCACGGCTAACAATGACAACAATCAACAGTCAGACTTTACCTAAGTTCCTAGACATTATTATTTAGTAAAACAAGATGATAAACACAAACTCAACTACAAAATTCTGAATTCCAGGTGTAAATACGACTCATCGCTAATTTTAACTTTGAATTAACTTTCTTCGCCTCTTTATCGAAACCAGACACAAATTTGCGTGTCCAACTCGCTCCACACGGTCCACATTAACAGTAATACTCCCCTACTACACTTTAACTAAAATCAAGCCCAAAAATGAATTACAAGATCCACTTCCCATACATTACATCATCTTAACAGGGTCCAGAATTACTCTCACATCATACATAACCTAACGTAAATCACATACATATCATACTTACACTATACTTATAATAACTTATATTACTCTTATACTACTTATATTATACTTATGTGATAGATTAGAAATTACAGCATTACACTTATTTCAACTGAACCCCTGTCCTTTAACCACTTTAACCACTTCTTCCTCTTTTCCTCCTTTGCTTTCTTAACCTCATCATTCCACCATGCCATACCTTTCTTCTTCATTGTTACTCTTGCTACACCACACACCATTTTAGCATTTCTAACTAAGCAATCCCTATATGCATTCCACAGGCTGTCCAGGTCAATTTCATTCCAGTTCACTGATTCTATCTCCTCCCCTACTGTGGTCCTGTAATAATCATCTACCATTTCTTTGATCTTCAGCTTCACAACTTTGTCTTTCTCTCTGACTGCACCCCTCTCTCCTGATCCACCTCACTCCTCTCAGCTTGATCTTGCGTACCACAATCATATGATCTGAGAGACCTCCACATCATCCTCTCACACCCCTATTTTCGGCAACCATTCCCAATATCAACCTCTCTGCGAGCACATATTCAATCAGGCTCCTTTCAGCATGATCTCCGTTCCCTCTATACCATGCATATTTGTGTGTATCTTTGTGTTTGAAATACGAGTTACAAATGCACAACCTCCTCTTCTAACACATATCCTTCAGTTGCTTCCCATTATTATTTTCTCTTGGATCTCCATTACAACCCATTATGTCATCCTCAGGACCAGTGCCTATTCTTCCATTCATATCATATGTCATCCTCAGGACCAGTGCCTATTCTTCCATTCATATCACCCATTACAATCTTTTTATAGCTCCTGGGCATTTCTCCCACTACTTCATTGAGCTCATCCCTAAACCTGTCTTTGTCTCTCTCACTCCTGTCCTCACACATTGCATATGCTAATGTCACCGCCACTTTCACCTTCTCAGACTTAAACTTGATATACATGCACCTCGAGGTGACACATTTGTATTCAGTCATTCCATTCTGCCACTCCTCATTCATCAACAAAGCAACTCCTTCCTTGCATCTTCCTCGCCCATTCATGCCCGATCTTACACATTTCACATGCTCCCACTCCTCCACTTCACACCTTTTCATCTTTGTTTCACGGAATTCCATCACGGCATGTCTCACACTCTTGAACACATTCACCACTTCCACCCTCTTGCTCTCCTCATTCATACCTCTCACATTCCACATTGCATGCGAATCTGCCCATTTGGTTGGGACCCTGGGCAGGATTGGGCCCTCCAAGGCTCTCTTAAACAGCTACCATGATTAAGTGATTTTGGGTAGGAGGATCTGGGGGACACTAAACCCTGCCAAACACCCCGGTTGTATGGTTACCTCCCAGCGTAGTAAATGGTTTCCTGGGTACAGGAAACCATGTGGCTTGTCACTTAGTGTTGAGATCATAAGGCATCTCTACAGTGAGTGGATGATGGGCATCCCTATCCACCACTAAATTCTTATATATCAGGAAAAGTCCGATAAAGCCAGAAGCAGTCTAGACTGTCTGACCTCAGTCCAGCATTGGCAGGGGGATGGTGATGGATGAGGATGTTTGGGTAGGTTGTCATGACCTTGATGATGGGCATTTGATGGGCATTTGGTGGTTGTTGTGACCTCGATGATGGGCATTGGGTGGATGTCATGATCTTGATAATGGACGTTGGATGGGCATTGGGTCATGGTAGTCATGACCTTGGTGATGGGCATTAGGTGGTTGTTGTAACCTTGGTGGTGGGCATTGGGTGGTTGTCATGACCTTGATGATGGGCATTAGGTGGTTGTTGTGACCTTATGATGGGCTTTGTATGGGCATTGGGTGGTTTTTCTGACATTGATGATGGGCATTGGGTGGTTGTTATGACCTTGATGATGGGCATTGGATGGGTATTATGTGGTTGTCATGACCTTGATGATGGGCTTTGGATGGGCATTAGGTGGTTGTCGTGACCTTGATGATGGGCATTGGATGGGCATTGGAGTGGGTCAGGATCTTGAGGATGTAGATTGCTGGATATGAGTTGGAAGACAAGTCATAAAGCAACAGTTCTAATGAAAAAAAGTTCATGTGATCTGGACTAATGTCTGATATATCGGAAAAAGTCCAGGTTAGCAGGGAAAAGTCCGGGTGTCGTTTTTATTGAAATTTCTCTTTTTCCAGAATGACTTTGGGCCCCAATTACTCCATTATAGTCAGGTTTTACTAATGGAAGATATCTGTTTTTCCATATTTTTCTTCCATCCATCCACCCATCATCCAATCCTATGTTGCTTCATAAGGAGCGTAGGAGCCCGGGACTAGGCAAGTTGGTCCTGACATTTAAGATAAAAGTGACCAGCTTCACCCATCCTTGAGTGGCATTATGTGAACAATAAACCCCAACCACCCCTTGGAGATAAACCTACACAGGCTTTGTGCAGGCACCATAATTTGGTTATATGGTTACCACCCAGCATAGTATATGGTTTCCTGGTGTACAGGAAACCGTTTGCTTTGTCACCCAGTGTAGAGTCACCCATAGGCAGAAAGAAGAGGAAAGAGTGAAGGAAAGAAAGACAGAAGAGGGAGTGTAAAGTCACCATAGGGAGAAGGAAGAGCAAAAAATGAAGGAAAGAAAGACAGTTGAGGAAGGAAGGAAGGAAGAGAGGAAAGAACAGACACCCAAAGCAGCACTACATTGAGTGAGTGGATGGTTAGTGCCCCCACCTACCAAGCTTGTAAAATTCTCTGTGATCCAGTGATATTCCGTATGATGGGATATTGTATCGGTGGTGTAATATTGGCACTTTTTTTTTTTCCATTCTCTTTTCCCCCCCAGAAAAAAGAGCACTTTCAAAATTATTTTTACTAATATTGACTATGTTCCTTATGATGATAGGTTTAGTTTGAAACCAGTTTTGAGTTCATGTTGTGTCCCAGTACTAGAACTTGACTTTACTGAAATTGTTCCACTTAAGATACAAACAAGATACATAAAATTCATCCTAGACAATTAACCAACCAACAAAGCTCCACGCCCAGATGGAATTCCTTCAATTGTTTTAAAAGTGTTCTGCAGAACTTACCTATGTTCTAGCTAAATTATTCAGACTCTGCATACGTACTTCCTTTTTCCCTAATTCATGGAAAGAAGTCAGTATCATCCCAATTCCAAAGAAAGGAAGTTCCTCTGACCCCTCTGATTACAGACCGATAGCTATCACATCTTCTCTTGGTAAAGTATTTGAAATTGTAATTAATAAGTACATAGTTAAACATCTTGAATCCAACAACATAATTAGTGATAGACAATATGGTTTTTGTCACTAAAGATCCACCATTGACATACTTAATCTCCTGACTCATACAATCCATCAGTCAACTGACCAACATAGAGAAGCTCATGCAGTAGCCCTTGATATTTCTACAGCTTTCGACAGAATGTGGCACCGTTCCTTGCTGTCCAAACTCCCTTGCTGTGGACTAACGTCTTTTGTTCCTCTGCTTTCCTCATATCTCAGCAACAGAAAAAAAGAGCAAAAGTAGATGATGTATATTCCAATTTCCACTCAGTTAACGCCAGTGTGCCACAGGAATCAGTTCTGGCACCAACCTTGTTCCTGGTTCATATTAATAATCTCTTATCTGTCACCCACAGTCCCATCCATTCATATGCAGATGACTCAGCACTTCACAGTTCATTCACACTCAAACACCCATTTACAGAGTCTGATATCTCTAACTCTCAACTCAGTACAGCCATCTCCATAAATCAAGACGTATATACGATCAGTGAATTGGGACAAAATATCTTGTTCCATTTAACACTAGTAAAACCAAACACAGTCAGATTGCCTAAGGCATGGTTAATTGGTTCTGGACCACGCCTGTGCCATAGGAAACTGTCATACAAATAACTAAACCTATGGGAAAAATGGAATTTGGTTCTGGATGTTCGCCCAAAGTCCCACTTTTCCCCCATTTTTCCCCACTTTACACACACAGGCAATCAGCCAATGCATGTACAGTAGAACCTAAATTATCCGCGAGCCAGTCAACCGGAATTGGCACTGAACTGGACAGTTTAAAGAAAATTTCAAAAATTGATCAACCGGGGTAAATCCAGGACCTAACCGGCATTTCAAATTTACCGCACAACCATCCCGCCCGAATGTTTACATTCCTTTGCTGCCGAGCTAATTACCGCAGTTCCCGCCATTGTTTGGAGGTTTAATAGTGTAAATACAGCAACACACTGCTGTTTTATCACAATTTTCCATAATATTTGGTGGAATATCAGCCATGACTCCTGGCTGTTCGTGGAAAGATGGTGAATCATTTCGAAATATCATCCAATTCATGGAGAGAAATCCAGCCTACACAGATAATGAACTGCTTCATTTTCGGGTATTAATAATGATTTCCAAAATTGTCATCATGTAGCAATTAAACAGTCTGACATCAGGGACTTTTCACGAGGGGTAAACATGCAAAAACAGCAAACATTTCACTCATATCCGGTAGGGAGGTAGTAGGTGGTTTTCTGATTTAGGTTACGATAGGTTAGGGTCAGGAATGACTAGTGCTGGAGCTTCAGGGCCACTATCCGGACAAGACCACTTTCCAGTCAAGCCTTTGGCTCTATTATGTCGGATAGTGGGAAGATTACCATATATAATATAT
>JAGKTI010001940.1:16877-41667 GCA_018397915.1 Birgus latro | reverse complement strand
CTCTCTGTCTGTCTGTCTGTCTGTCTGTCTGTCTCTCTCTCTCTCTCTCTCTCTCTCTCTCTCTCTCTCTCTCTTGAGAGTTATCGATGCAATATGAGGTTGGACAAGAGGCCCATCAAGACATAAAGTAACTTGGTGGTGGGATGAGGGTGTGGAAGCTGCAGTTAAGGAGAAAAGAAGGCTTTTCCAGGAATGGAAGAAGGGTGGTAACAGGGAGGAGTACATGGCTGCCAAGCGTTGGGCTAGAAGAGAGGTATACAGGGCGAAGTCTGAGTCCCAGAGACTTTTACTTGATAATCTAAATCATGGGGAAAGGAAAAATACGATTTTTAGGGTGGCAAATCAGGTGAAGAGGGATAATCGGGACATTGTAGGTGAGCAGTGTGTGAAGAATGATGAAGGAAGGGTAGTGGTGAACGGTGGGGATATTAAAGATGCATGGAGAGCATTATAGCCGGTTGTTGATTGAGGAGTTTGACTGGGATAGGGAAGGTTTGGAGCCAGCAGATCCAGTGTTTGGCCCTTGGCCTTTGACTGGCGCTGCTACTGTGAGTGAGACAAAAGGCAGGATACGGGTGGGGAAGGCAGCAGGTGTGTCTGGGTTGACTGCTGAAATGTTGAAGGCCTCAGGAGATACTGGGGTGAGGTTAGACACTGACCTGATAAATATGATTATATATGAGTGTGTTGTCCCAGATGATTGGCTGACGAGTGTAATTGTAAATGTGTACAAAGGGAAGGATGGTGCCCTGGAAAAGGGAAATTACAAAGGTATAAAGCTCGTAGATCAGATAATGAAAGGAATGGAGAGAGTTCTAGAAGGTACGATTAGAGAAAGAGTAAATATTGATGAGATGCAGTTTGGGTTTATGCTAGGCAGGGGGACCACTCATGCCATATTCATTGTTCGACAGCTTCAGGAAAAATATATTGAAAAGAATAGGGAATTGTATTTTGTTTTTATTGATTTGGAAAAGGCCTTTGACAAAGTCTCTAGAGAGGTGGTGAAGTGGGCAACGAGAAAGCTAAGGTTGGAAGAGTGGCTGGTTAGGGTGGTTATGGCCATGTACGTGGGTGCTCGCACCCAGGTAAGAGTGAATGGAGTTTTAGTGATGAGTTTTCCGTGAATGTTGGTGTGCATCAGTGGTCAGTTTTGAGTCCCTTGTTGTTTATCATGGTACTTGAAGCCCTCTCGTTTGACTTCAGAGATGGACTCCTGTGGGAGATGTTGTATGCTGATGATTTGGTGTTGATTGCAGAGAATGATGAAAAGGAGGCAGAGGAAAGATTTAAGAAATGAAGGAGATGGTATGGGGTACAAGGGCGTAAGGGTAAATGCAGATAAAACAAAAGTGATGATATCTAGGGTTGGTGGCGGTACAATCAGAGGAGAGGGAGAGTGGCCATGTGCAGTTTACCACAAGGGTGTGGGAAGTAATTCGATCTTGTGCAGTGTTTGTGATAAATGGGTGCACAAGAGATGTAGTGGTATTAGAGGTAGACTGCGAGATAATGCTGATTTTATGTGTGCGGCGTGTTGGGGAGAGCAGGTGGAGATTCCTAGGCGTGAAAGGATTGAACTTACTGGTGAGTCTCTTGAGTGTGTGGAAGAGATTTGTTATTTGGGAGACATGTTTTGTGCCGGAGGTGGGGCTGGAGCTAGCTCGGTTGCTAGGGTGAGAAGTGGTTGGAAGAAGTTCAGGGAACAGTTGCCTCTCCTGACATTGAGAGGACTCTTCGTACGTGCTGAGTGGTCTTTGTATGCAGTAGGTGTTAGGAGTGTGATGCTGTATGGTAGTGAGACCTGGGCAGTAAAGGAAGAGGATATTCGCAGGCTTAAACATTCAGAAATTACTGTGATTAGGTTGATGTGCAGTGTGTCCCTATGTGCAAGGCCTGGGGGGGCTGGGTTTAGGTTGGAAGAGTTGGGAGGTAGGATGGGACTGGAGTGTGTTGGTGTTGTGATGAGGAGAGGTAAGCTGAGGTGGTTTAGACATGTGGAGAGGATGGGGGATGATAATTGGGTGCAGAGGATCAGAAGTGTTAATATTGGAGGAGGGGTTGGGAAGGGTAGACCGAGAAAGACATGGGACGAGGTCGTTGTGACCTCAGGGTTAAGGGATTGAACAGGGAGGCTGCCAAAGATTGAGCAGCATGGAGAGCCGCCATTAGGTGACCAAGGCTGACACATGCAAGCATGTTGGAGCCTTCAAAAACGAAATGAGATATATATACAGTATATATATATATATATACAGTAAGTCCTGGGGGTAGGGTTTTTTTTCAAGAATTCTCCCCCAGTATCCCAGCTTGTCGTAAGAGGTGACTAAAAGTGTTGGTGGTGGGTTAGTGCCCCACCCCGTAAAACAACTAACTAAAAATATGAACAAGAAGCCTCGGACCCAGACTGACCAAAAGTTGACAAAAAAGGACCGGACAAAGGACTTGGTAAGGATTGCGACTTTGAATGTAAGAGGTATGAATGATGAGGTGAAAGAGAGAGAGATCATACAGGTGCTTGAGAGTGCGAAAGTGGATATATGCGGAATAACTGAAACTAAATGGCGAGCTGAGAGGGTGAGAGAATGGGAGTATGCATGGGGTATATGCACGGGAGTAGGTGAAAATGAGAGGGCGAAAGAAGGAGTGTGTATTGCTATGAGTAACAGATGGAAGGAGAATATAAGAGAGTATGGATCAGTTGGGTCAAGGATTTTGTGGGTAAGAGTGAAAGTTGGACTACAAATGTGGGCGATTGTGTGCGTGTATGCACCAAGGCAAGATCGTGTAAGTAGAGTGAGAGAAGAGTTCTGGACAAATGTGGAAGCCTGCTTGGAAAAGTTTGAAAGAAATGTGAGAGTGTTTCTGATTGGAGATATGAATGGAAATGTAGGGAATTAGAATGTGGATGGAGTGGGGTGTGCCTGCAGAGATGGATGAGAATGGCAGTGCTTTAGTGGACATTTGTTCCGGGAGGGGGTTGGTGTTAGCTAATACCCTCTTCAGGCACAAAATGATCCATAGGAATACATGGCGAGTGTTGAGAAGGGTGGATGAACGGAAAGCAATGATTGACTGTGTGTGTGGATGAGAAGATGTGTAATGGATGCAAGAGTATATAGAGGTTGGGGGAGTGTACTTTCTGACCACCACTTGGTGGTGGCCAGAATCAGAATCCAAACAAGATGGAGGAAGAGAAGAAGGGAAGGACAGGAGGAAATAGTTCTTGCAAGGAGGGAAGAAAAGTTACAAGAGGATGGAAACAAGGCAGAATATAAGAGGGAAGTGGAGGAGCGATTGGGTAAATATAGATTGGAGCAGATGGGGGACGTGGAAGGTGTGTGCAAGATATTCACAGAAGAAATCTGTACAGCATGTGAGATGGTGTGTGGGGTGAAGAGAAGATGAAAGGGGGTTCAGGGAACAGCATGGTGGACTGAAGAGGTGAGAGAGGCTGTGGCACAAAAGAAGAAAGCATAAAATGAGTGGATGAGGACCAGGGGTGTCGAAGAAGCTGAGAGACGGGCGAGAGAGTTATATGTAGAGAGGAGGAGAGAGGTGAAAAGATTAGTAAGAGAGAGTAAGAAGAGGGTGGATTAGGAATTTCTGAGTGCAAAGTGGAGGGAATGTAAAAAAATGTTCTGGAAGGAGGTAAAAAGAGCTAGACAGGGTGCCAATGAAGTCAGTGGGGGTGTGAAAGATAAAAATGGTAGATTACTAGTGGAGAAGGGAGAAAAGTAAACAGATAGACAGAACACTTTAATGAACTGTTGAACATAGAGAATGAAAGTAATGCAAGTACAAGTGGCTGGGGAATGGTGGGGAGAAGGAGGGTTGTGAGAAGAGAGGAAGAAATCAGTAGGATGGAAGTGGTGGAAGCAATGAAGAAAGTTAAAATGGGGAAAACCCCAGGAATTGATGGAGTGTGTGGTGAAATGCTGAAGCATAGGGGAGAGATATTGATAGAATGGATGTGGAAGGTGTGCAGATTGGCATGGGAGAGGGTAGAGTCCTGGAGGATTGGAAGTCAGGTATAATTATTCCTCTGTACAAAGGAAAAGGGGAAAAAGCAGTGTGTGGTAATCATAGGGGCATTTGCCTTCTCAGTGTATTAGGAAAAGTATATGGTAGGATACTTATTGGCAGAGTTAAGGAAATAACAGAGGAATTGGTTGGAGAAGAACAGGGAGGTTTTAGGAAGGGAAGAGGTTGTGTACACCAGATATTCATTCTTAGATCCTTAGTGGAAAAGTTTCTAGAGAAGGGAAAGAAGCTTTATGTGGCCTTCATGGATTTAGAGAAAGCATATGACAGGGTGGATAGACAAGGATTGTGGAAGGTATTAAGAATATACATAGAGTGGATGGGAAGTTGTTGAAGGCAGTGATGAGTATGTATGAGGGTGCTAAGGCTGCAGTGCATGTGGATGGCAAACTGAGTGATTCTTTCCATTTGAAGGTTGGATTGAAACAAGGATGTGTCATGTCTCCATGGTTGTTCAATCTGTACATGGATGGGGTTGTAAAAGAGATACAAGGTCGGGCAGTGAATGTTGGAGCAGCCCTAGTGAGAGAGGGCAGTGTTTGGAAACTCCCTGTACTGTTGTTTGCAGATGATACTGTATTGTTGAGCAAAGATGAAGAGGAGCTGCAAGGATTAGTAGATGAGTTTGGGAGAGTGTGTAAGAAACGGAATCTAAAGGGGAATGTAGGGAAGAGTAAAGTGATGGTCTTCGAGAGAAGTGAAGCCAGTGAATGTATATTGAGATTGGATGGGGAGGATATGGAGAATGTGAGTGCATTTAAGTACTTGGGTAGTGTGATGAGTAAGGATGGAAGTCTGGAGGGTGAAGTGCTTGAAGGGGTGCAGCAGGGAAGGAAGGTTGCTGGTTCATTGAAAGCAGTGATAAGAAACAGGGAGGTGAGCATGGAAGTGAAAAATGTTACTTGACAGTATTGTGATACCAAATCTAACATATTGAAGTGAAACTTGGACCCTGTTGGAAGGACAGAAGTCAAAAGTGAGAGCAGTGGAGATGAGTTATTTGAGAGGAGCATGTGGGGTCACATGGAGAGACAGACTAACAAATGAGGAAGTGAAGGAGCATTGTGGTGTGGATGTGGACGTGATAGGAAGCGTTAGGAGAAGCACGTTAAGGTGGTTTGGGCATGTGGAGAGGATGGAGAGTGAAAGACTGACAAGGAGAGTGTATGTGAGTGAGGTGGAGGGAGCGAGAGGGAGGGGGAAGCCGAGGATGAGATGGAGGGATGGAGTGGAGAGGTACATGAGAGAGGGGGGTGTGAGTTGGGAGTGGGGTAGTGAAATGGCAGGAGACAGAGTGTCATGGAGGTGATTTGTTTGTTGCCACCCCGTGCAGGATTGAGGCGTCTGGCAATAGATAGATAGATAGAAATGAGCCCTATTCTGTATTCTTATACAAAATAATATATATAAAAAAAAAAATAAGGTAATTGATAGTGCCATACACCTGGAATTGGCTACTTATCACTTGGCAGCATCCAACCTGCACTCGTTCGCTAATTTCTCCTGCTTTTTTCCCCGTGAAATATGCCTTATAACACTTTCTCGTAATATTAATATATATAAGAACGGAAGGCAATGATTGACTATGTGTGTGTGGATGAAAAGATGAGAAGATGTATAATGGATGCAAGAGTATATAGAGGTTGGGGGAGTGGACTTTCTGACCACCACTTGGTGGTGGCCAGAATCAGAGTCCAAACAAGATGGAGGAAGAGAAGAAGGGAAAGACAGGAGGAAGTATGTGTTACAAGGAGGGTAGAAAAGTTACAAGAGGATAGAATAAAGGCTGAATATAAAAGGGAAGTGGAGGAGCGATTGGGTAAATATAGATTGGAGCAGATGGGGGATGTGGAGGGTGTGTGCAAGGTATTCACAGAAGAAATCTGTGCAGCATGTGAGGCGGTGTGTGGGGTGAAGAGAAGACGAAAGGGGGTTCAGGGAACAGTATGGTGGACTGAAGAGGTGAGAGAGGCTGTGGCACAAAAGAAGAAAGCATATAATGAGTGGATGAGGAACAGGGGCGACGAAGAAGCTGAGAGACGGACGAGAGAGTTATATGTAGTGAGGAGGAGAAAGGTGAAAAGATTAGTAAGAGAGAGTAAGAAGAGAGTGGATGAGGAGTTTGGAAGGAATTTGAGTGCAAAGTGGAGGGAATGTAAGAAAATGTTCTGGAAGGAGGTAAAGAGAGCTAGACAGGGTGCCAATGAAGTCAGTGGGGGTGTGAAAGATAAAAATGGTAGATTACTAGTGGAGAAGGGAGAAAAAGTAAACAGATGGAGAGAACACTTTAATGAACTGTTGAACATAGAGAATGAAAGTAATGCAAGTATAAGTGGCTGGGGAATGGCAGGGAGAAGGAGGGTTGTGAGAAGAGAGGAAGAAATCACCAGGATGGAAGTGGTGGAAGCAATGAAGAAAGTTAAAATGGGGAAAGCCCCAGGAATTGATGGAGTGTGTGGTGAAATGCTGAAGCATGGGGGAGAGATAGTAATAGAATGGATGTGGAAGGTGTGCAGATTGGCTTGGGAGGAGGGTAGAGTCCCGGAGGATTGGAAGTCAGGTATAATTATTCCTCTGTACAAAGGAAAAGGGGAAAAAGCAGTGTGTGGTAATCATAGGGGCATTTGCCTTCTCAGTGTAATAGGAAAAATATATGGTAGGATACTTATTGACAGAGTTAGGGAAATTACTGAGGAATTAGTTGGAGAAGAACAAGGAGGTTTTAGGAAGGGAAGAGGTTGTGTAGACCAGATATTCATTCTTAGATCCGTAGTGGAAAAGTTTCTAGAGAAGGGCAAGAAGTTGTATGCAGCCTTCATGGATCTGGAGAAAGCATATGACAGGGTGGATAGACAAGGTTTGTGGAAGGTATTAAGAATATATGGAGTGGATGGGAAGTTGTTGAAGGCAGTGAAGAGTATGTATGAGGGTGCTAAGGCTGCAGTGCGTGTGGATGGCAAACTGAGTGAATCTTTCCATTTGAAGGTTGGATTGAAACAAGGATGTGTCATGTCTCCATGGTTGTTCAATCTGTATATGGATGGGGTTATAAAAGAGATACAAGGTCGGGCAGTGGATGTTGGAGCGGCCCTAGTGAGAGAGGGCAGTGTTTGGAAACTACCTGTACTGTTGTTTGCAGATGATACTGTGTTGTTGAGTGAAGACGAAGGGGAGCTGCAAGGCTTGGTAGATGAGTTTGGGAGAGTGTGTAAGAAACGGAATCTAAAGGTGAATGTAGGGAAGAGTAAAGTGATGGTCTTCGAGAGAAGTGAAGTCAGTGAATGTACAGTGAGATTGGATGGGNAGCCTTCATGGATCTGGAGAAAGCATATGACAGGGTGGATAGACAAGGTTTGTGGAAGGTATTAAGAATATATGGAGTGGATGGGAAGTTGTTGAAGGCAGTGAAGAGTATGTATGAGGGTGCTAAGGCTGCAGTGCGTGTGGATGGCAAACTGAGTGAATCTTTCCATTTGAAGGTTGGATTGAAACAAGGATGTGTCATGTCTCCATGGTTGTTCAATCTGTATATGGATGGGGTTATAAAAGAGATACAAGGTCGGGCAGTGGATGTTGGAGCGGCCCTAGTGAGAGAGGGCAGTGTTTGGAAACTACCTGTACTGTTGTTTGCAGATGATACTGTGTTGTTGAGTGAAGACGAAGGGGAGCTGCAAGGCTTGGTAGATGAGTTTGGGAGAGTGTGTAAGAAACGGAATCTAAAGGTGAATGTGGGGAAGAGTAAAGTGATGGTCTTCGAGAGAAGTGAAGCCAGTGAGTGTACAGTGAGATTGGATGGGAAGGAAATGGAGAATGTGAGTGAATTTAAGTACTTGGGCAGTGTGATGAGTAAGGATGGTAGTCTGGAGGGTGAAGTGCTCGAAAGGGTACAGCAGGGAAGGAAGGTTGCTGGTTCGTTGAAAGCAGTGATAAGAAACAGGGAGGTGAGCATGGAAGTGAAAAAGTTGTTACATGACAGTATTGTGATACCAACTCTGACATATGGAAGTGAAGCTTGGACCCTGTTGGAAGGACAGAAGTCAAGAGTGAGAGCAGTGGAAATGAGTTATTTGAGAGGAGCATGTGGAGTCACATGGAGAGACAGACTAACAAATGAGGAAGTGAAGGAGTGTTGTGGTGTGGTTGAGGACGTGGTGGGAAGCGTTAGGAGAAACATATTGAGGTGGTTTGGGCATGTAGAGAGGATGGAGAGTGAAAGATTGACGAGGAGAGTGTATGTGAGTGAGGTGGAGGGGGCGAGAGGGAGGGGGAGGCCGAGGATGAGATGGAGGGATGGAGTGGAGAGGTATATGAGAGAGGGAGGTGTGAGTTGGGAGCGTGGTAATGAAATGGCAGGGGACAGAGTGACATGGAGGCGATTTGTTTGTGGCCACCCCGCTCGGGATTGAGGCATCTGGCAATAATAAAAAATAATAATAATAATAATAATAATAATAATAATAAAAAAAGAAAGGAAGGGTGAAGCCTGAGTGATATTTATTTTCACCTGGAAGTACGTAATTCATTATGTATTGTCTAGATTTCCTATGACTTATTTCATGGGATATACATTAGCAGCTGACATTTTCAACCCTTGGGTACCCAAATACGTACATCATTCAGTTCACTGTCGTCCTTCTAGGTGGAATCACGTCGCAGTCGTGCCCCTCCATTTCCGTCGCTTTTGCTCCCATTGTAAGAGGCCCGTTGACCTCTACCCCTACTAAACATTGTGTGGGAAGCGGTAAAGGACTGTAGATATATATAAGTGTAATAAAGTACTAGATATAATTGTGAGTGTGTATATGAATAAGAAATTACAGAATACGAGCAGTGAACTATCACGAGTGGGAGGTTCATATGCGCTTGTATTTTATATTGCTTTCACAGTGTTTTTTTTTTTTGAGTATGGATTCCAAACTACTTGGAAATCATTCAATAATGTTTCTAGCGATAATATCAGGCAGTGGTATTCATATTACTGGATATCAGGAAGTGTGAAGTGGAGACTTCGTTACCCAACTTCAGAAGTCTCCACAAGTCCTACGGTAGTCGACAAAGGCTCAACAAACATCCCAGGAGAAAGCTGAAGGTATGTGCCATGTGCATATTTAATTATAATATTCTAGGGCTAATAACTGATTTTTGGCAAATATTTTTAAAATGTCAGTCGGAGTGCGAATTTGCCCCGCAGGACGGCACAAACTGCTTCCGTTGAGCATTCGTTAATCACTGGTGCAATTGTCTCCAGGGTTCCTATTTTGTATTTTTCATTAACAAATGTGGGGCAGTTTGGTAATGAAAAATTCAGTCAGTAATAATTCAGAATGATTCATTACCAAATGAATTTTTCACTTGTATTAGTGTACCAAGGGTGGAGACGATGGATTATGTTTTTTTTTTTTTTTTTTTATGCAAAAGAGAAGGAATGAAAGGCTAAGAGCCCACAAACCATTCCTTCCAAAGATAAAGAGAGAGAGAGAGAGAGATAGCCAAAACCCCTCCAGTACTGATGAGAGTGATAGTTAGGCACGGGATGAGGCCCGTGCAGAACAGCTGTTGAGTGTTTTGATTCAGCTTCTGTGGTATGGCCTCTGGTACCAAAACAGCAGTTCGCATTATCTGCCCTCTGTACAATGCTGGTAAGGTCTTGAGTTTTTGTAATAAATATACAGCATTACTCTTGCATGTTTCTATTGTAAGTTTTCCTTTTGCATTTTAGTTAGGGATAGATATTGGTGAGTCAGTTTACGAAAAATCAAGATGTGTCACCCATAAAGCCATTTTAACATGGGATCCTATACTTCGCAAAGTGCGAATTTATGAAGTGAGACGGGCTGTTTTGCCCATATTCACGCACTTAACGTGAGATGACAGTCATCTCGCCTTAGGTGGACCTTCGCAAAGTGTGTCTCGCCTAACGTACAACCTGGGTCTGAAAATGCTTAGTTATTTAGAAAATTTGCTACTTGCATTATTCGATGGACGTGAAAAATTGAGTCAAATACTCTATTCTCTCGCAACTCGCGACCATAATTTGTAGCATGAGATGGGTAAGGGTGGGGCTGTGAGTATGTATGGTGGGGTGCAGCTGGTGTGAGTGAGTGGTTGCCACAGCAGCAGGATGATGACTTAATGTCTGTAGTGTCTGACCTGGACTTTGAGGGTTTCCTGGAGCAGCAATAACCTAGTGCAAACTAAGATGTGCATTCCATAAAACTGGCCACATGATATTGTGCTTTAAGAGCATTAGTTAATCACTGGTGCAGTTGTCTCCAGAGTTTCCATTTGGTATTTTTCATTACCAGATGGGCAATCTGGTAATGAAAAATTTAATCGGTAATAATTCAGAATGATTCATTACCAAAAGGATTTTTCACATGTATGATTGAACCAAAGATGGAGGCGGTGGATTATCTTTTTTTTTTTTTCTTTTAATGCAAGAAAGAAGGAACCAAAGGCTAAGAGCCAACAAACCATTACTTCAAAAAAAAAAAAAAGAAAGAAAGAAATACAAAAGAGAGCCAAAACCCCTTCAATAGTGGTGAGAGTGATAGGCATGGGATGAGGCCTGTGCAGAATAGTTGTTGAGTGTTTTGATTCAGCTTCAGTGGTATGGCCTCTGGTACCACCACAACAATTTGCATTATCTACACTTTGTACAATTTTGGTAAGGTCTTGAATTTTCGTATTAAACATACAGTATTACTCTTGCATGTTTCTATTGTAAGAAGTCCTTTTGCATTTTAGTTAGGGCTAGGTATTTTGTGTCAGTACACAAAAGTTCAGGATATGTCGCCCATAAGGCCATTTTAACACGGGATCCTATGCTTCGCAAAGTGTGAATTTATAAAGTGCGATGAGCTGAGTCGCCCTTAATCATGCACTTTACGTAAGATGACTGTAGATATATATATATATATATATATTTTATGCAAGGAAGAAGGAACCTAAGACCATGGGCCCACAAACTTTTTCTTCCAAGAAAAAACAAAAACAATACATAAGAGAGCCAAATTCAAAATCCGTTCATTTCAAGATGCCTGGTCACACTGTGTTTGAAAGGCTGGAGATCATAGGAAGTAGGAAATACAGACAGAGGAAGACAATTCCAGAGTTGTCCTGCTGCATAAATGAAGGACTGGGAGTAACACTTAACTCTTGCATTAGAGAATTGGACAGAAAAGGGATGAGAGTTTGTTGCTAGATGGGTGCTACGTGCCCGTTGTAGAGGTGGAGGGATGCAAGCAGACAGTTCAGAGGAACAGCGACCATTGAAGTAGTGACAGAAAAGAGATAAAGATGCAACAGTGCAGCGAAGAGACAAAGGTTGAAGGGAGCCAGTAGGAGGAGGAGAGTTAATGAGATGAAATGCCTTTGACTTCACCCTATTAAGAAGAAATGTATGTGGGGAGCCTCCCCACACATGAGAGTTGTACTCCACATGGGCGACTAAAACCTGTGTATAAAGTCAACAACTGTGCAGGAGTAAAGAAGGTTCGGAATCGGCTTAGCACACCTAATCTCTTGGAAGCAGATTTCACAAGAGATGTAATATGTTCTCTCCAAGAGAAATCCCGAGTGAAAGAAACCCCAAGCATGTTCAAGGAAGATGCAGGACTGAGCTGGACATTATTAAACTTTAGTGGGTACTCCTGTGGAACATTCTGTCGGGTTGATAGGTGTAAGAACTGAGTTTTTTATGCATTAAAAACAACAAGATTATTTTTACCCCAGTCAGAGATACGAGCCAAGTCAGACATTAGGTTTGCCATAGCCTCATCCTTTGTTTGTTGAAGTAACTGCTGAGATGGACCTTGTGGGAACCGAATGGAAAGGTGAAGGGTAGAATCATCAGCGTATGAGTGGATAGGGTTAGATGTATAGCTTAGAAGGTCATTGATGAATAAAAGGAAGAGAGCTGGTGATAGGACAGAGCCCTGAGGAACACCACTGTTGATAGATCTAGGAGAAGAATGGTGGCTGTTTACAACAGCGGCTATAGAACGACCAGAGAGGAGGCTAGAGATGAAGGCACATTTAGAAAGATAGAAACCGTAAGAGGGCAGTTTGGAAATTAAAGATTTATGCCAGACTCGATCAAAAGCCTTTGAGATGTCAAGTGCAATGGCAAAGCTTTCGCCAGAGTCCCGATAGGATGATAACCAGGAGTCTGAAAGGTAGGTGAGAAGATCGCCAGTGGAGCGTCCCTGATGGAACCATACTGACGATCAGAAAGAAGATTGTGATAGGAAGATGCTTTAAAATTTTTCTGCCAAGAATTGACTTGATAACTTTTGAGACACACGATGTTAAGGCAGTTGGACAATAGTTAGAGGGTTGGGAATGGTCACCCTTCTTTGAGACTGGCTGAATGAAAGCAAACTTCCAGCAAGAAGGAAAGGTACAAGTTGATAGACAAAAGCGAAAGCGTTTACCTAGGCAGGGTGTAAGCACAGAAGCGCAGTTCTTGAGGACAACAGGAGGGACTCCATCAGGTCCATATGCCTTGTTAGTATTGAGGCCAGTGATGGCAGAAGAGACATCAGCTGAAGATATTATAATGTCAGCCATGAGGAAGTCAGAGGGGGGAAGTGATGGAGGAACAGCACCAGAATCATCTAAGGTGGAATTGGAGGAGAAAGTCTGAGCAAGATGTGCTTTATCAGTAGAAGAAATAGGTACAGAGCCATCAGAGTGGAAAAGAGGAGGGAAGGATGATGAGGTAAAGTTGTTAGAAAGGTTTTTGGCAAGGTGCCAGGAGGAGCGAGAAGAATTCGAGTTGGAGAGTTGAGGGCATTTAGCACGGATGAAATTATTTTTAGCAGAGCGAAGAACAGACTTAGCACGATTCCAGGCAGAAACATATATATGTGTGTGTATATTATATCACCATATAGAGAGGAGGAGAGAAGTGAAAAGAGTAGTAAGAGAGAGTAAGAAGAGAGTGGATGAGGAATTTGGAAGGAATTTGAGTGCAAAGTGGAGGGAATGTAAGAAAATGTTCTGGAAAGAGGTAAAGAGAGCTCGACAGGGTGCCAACGAAGTTAGTGGGGGTGTGAAAGATAAAAATGGTAGAGTATTAGTGGAGAAGGGAGAAAAAGTAAACAGATGGAAAGAACACTTTAATGAATTGTTGAACGTAGAGAATGAAAGTAATGCAAGTATAAGTGGCTGGGGAATGGCGGGGAGAAGGCCCGGAGGATTGGAAGTCAGGTATAATTATTCCTCTGTACAAAGGAAAAGGGGAAAAAGCAGTGTGTGGTAATCATAGGGGCATTTGCCTTCTTAGTGTAGCTGGAAAAGTATATGGTAGGATATTTATTGACAGAGTTAGGGAAATAACAGAGGAATTAGTTGGAGAAGAACAGGGAGGTTTTAGGAAGGGAAGAGGTTGTGTAGACCAGATATACATTCTTCGATCTTTATTGGATTAGTTTCTTCAAAAGGGAAAGAACTTGTATGCAGCCTTCATGGATTTGGAGAAAGCATATGACTGGGTGGATAGACAAGGATTGTGGAAAGTATTAAGAATATATGGAGTGGATGGGAAGTTGTTGAAGGCAGTGAAGAGTATATATGAGGGTGCTACGGCTGCAGTGCGTGTGGATGGCAAACTGAGTGAATCCTTCCATTTGAAGGTTGGATTGAAACAAGGACGTGTCATGTCTCCATGGCTGTTCAATCTGTACATGGATGGGGGTTATAAAAGAGATAAAAGGTCGGGCAGTGGATGTTGGAGCGGCCCTAGTGAGAGAGGGCAGTGTTTGGAAACTCCCTGTACTGTTGTTTGCAGATGATACTGTGTTTTTGAGTGAAGACGATGGGGAGCTGCAAGGCTTGGTAGATGAGTTTGGGAGAGTGTGTAAGAAGCGGAATCTAAAGGTGAATGTGGGGAAGAGTAAAGTGATGGTCTTTGAGAGAAGTGAAGCCAGTGAATGTACATTGAGATTGGATGGGGAGGATATGGAGAATGTGAGTGCATTTAAGTACTTGGGTAGTGTGATGAGTAAGGATGGAAGTTTAGAGGGTGAAGTGCTTGAAAGGGTGCAGCAAGGAAGGAAGGTTGCTGGTTTGCTGAAAGCAGTGATAAGAAACAGGAAATTGAGCATGGAAGTGAAAAAGTTGTTACATGACAGTATTGTGATACCAACTCTAACATATGGAATTGAAGCTTGGACCCTTTTGGAAGGACAGAAGTCAAGAGTGAGAGCAGTGGAAATGAGTTATTTGAGAAAAGCATGTGGAGTCACATGGAGAGCCAGACTAACAAGTGAGGAAGTGATGGAGCATTGTTGTGTGGATGTGGATGTGATAGGAAGTGTTAGGAGAAACACATTAAGGTGGTTTGGGCATGTGGAGAGGATGGAGAGTAAAAGACTGACACGGAGAGTGTATGTTTTTTTTTTTTTTTTTTTTTTTATGCATGGAAGAAGGAACCAAAGGCCACGGGCCTGCATACTGTACCTTCCAAGAAAAAACAAAAACAGTACAAAAGAGAGCCAAATTCAAGATCCGTTCAATTCGAGATGCCTGGACACACTGCGTTTGAAAGACTGGAGATCATAGGAAGTAGGAAATACAGACAGAGGAAGACAGTTCCAGAGTTGACCAGTTGCATAAATAAAAGACTGGGAGTAACGGTTAACTCTTGCATTAGAGAGTTGGACAGAAAAGGGATGAGAGTTTGTTGCTAGACGGGTACTACGTGCCCGTCGTAGAGGTGGAGGGATGCAAGCAGACAGTTCAGAGGAACAGTGACCATTGAAGTAGCGATAGAAGAGAGATAAAGATGCAACAGTGCGGCGAAGAGACAATGGTTGAAGGGAATCAGTAAGAGGAGGAGAGTTAATGAGACGAAAAGCCTTTGACTCCACCCTATTGAGAAGAGCTGCATGTGGGGAGCCTCCCCACACATGAGAGTTGTACTCCATACACGGGCGAATAAAACCCGTGTACAAGGTCAACAACTGTGCAGGGGTAAAGAAAGTACGGAATCGGCTTAGCACACCTAATCTCTTGGAAGCAGATTTCACAAGAGATGTAATATGTTCTTTCCAAGACAAATCCTGAGAGAATGAAACCCCAAGCATGTTCAAGGATGATGCAGGACATAACTGTTCATTATTAAACATTAGTGGGTAATCCTGAGGAAGATTTTGTCGGGTTGATAAGTGTAAAAACTGAGTTTTTGATGCATTGAAAATAACAAGATTATTTTTACCCCAGTCAGAGATACGAGCCAAATCAGACATTAGGTGTGCCATAGCCTCATCCCTCTTTTGTTGAAGCAACTGCTGAGATGGACGTTGCGAGAACCGAATGGAAAGGTGAAGGGTGGAATCATCAGCATATGAGTGGATAGGGTTATATGTACAGCTTAGAAGGTCATTGATGAATAAAAGGAAGAGAGTAGGTGATAGGACAGAACCCTGAGGAACACCACTGTTGATAGGTCTAGGAGAGGAACGATGGCCGTCTACAACAGCAGCTATAGAACGACCAGAAAGGAAGCTAGAGATGAAGGCACTGATAGAAGGATAGAAACCGTAGGAGGGCAGTTTGGAAATTAAAGATTTATGCCAGACTCGATCGAAAGCCTTTGAGATGTCAAGTGCAATGACAAAGCTTTCGCCAAAGTCCCGAAGGTGGAGGGGGGGATTTTCCTTAGCGCATAATACGGCCTCAGAGTTGAAAAGAACAAGCATTTCTGCGTCATCATCATCCATTCCCCATTCGCTAAAATCCTTCTGCAAATCTATCCAATCAATGCTGCCGTCAGAGTCCCTCTTCAAATGGTAGCAGTGTTTGTACTTTCCAGTGGCTTTACCCGCACGACTCACAATCCTTCCAGACACCAACTCTCCACTTTCTGAATGTATGCTATACGTTGACCAACAGAAAGTTTGGGAGGGCTGATTAACCGGAATAGAAACTGTGGGAGGCTCATCAATTGGAACCACATCATCTTCCGACTCGTCATCTGGCGGATAGTCATTCAACACTTGCGAAGAATCGTCATTAGGCTTCTCCTGGACAACATTTTTCTTCTCATCACTGCTGACACCACCTTTAAGTGTAGTATCTTTCTCTGGTGCATGCGGTAGACAACACACGTGCACTTGCATGTAGACACCGCCGTGTCTCACCAGAATTTGTTTTCCATCTCTGCCTATTACAATTCTGGGACCGTGCCACTCATGACTGTCATTTCTTTTGTGGAAGACTTCATCTCCATTTCGGATGTCGTTTAAGTCACTCGAATGTACGTTGTGCCGCAGAGCCCTAGCCAAACATTCATCTGATTCAGTCTTTATAAACTCTTGTCTTGCTAAATGAAGAGCGTTCAAGTTGTCTCACAATTTTCGATGGCGATGAAGGTTCCAAGGCTGGAGGATCATTTGCGTACACATTAGGCAGGCCAGGGTTTTGACCAAAAACAAGTTGGTTAGGAGAAAAGCCTGGATAGTTGGTGAGAGCATTTCTTGCCAATACTGCCCATCCATGGCCACATCCAATTCACACTGGCTATCAGCCATTATCTTCCTAACAATGTCACCAATGACTGCATTTTGACGCTCACAGACTCCGTTGCTCCATGGACTCTTTGCAGACGTTGTCATAATCTTGATATTGAAGGCCTCTCCCAATGCTCGCATTTCTGCATTGTTGAATTCACAACCATTGTCTGTAAGAATTTTTCCAGGTTCACCAAACAACAATCCAGCTCCAAAATATTCCTTTGATAATGGTGGGCGCACACTTGTCCGCAGTTACTATCGCATTACAATACTTGGTCGCCAAATCAACAAGGACTGAGAAATAATGCCTTCCCCAAGCTTTCAAACCCATGGCTATGGCTTCGTTAAACTTAGACGCCATGGGCAAACTAACTACGGGTCGGGGCTTGGCTTCCTTGAATCTGCAACAGACTGTACAAGCATCAGATACAGCCTTGATAGCCCGCTCCAGTACTGAACTTTTAATCCCCGCATCTGTGATCAGTTTAATTAATTTCGCCGATGTTGGGTGTCCAAATTGCCTGTGAAGCTTCAAAGCCGTTTGTTTTTACATCACCCCCAAGAGATGCCAGCGTGATTGTTTCACAAAATTCACGACCTAGTCATAAAGAAATTTTAAGCAAGTAATGGCCCGAAGATGAGGACTTCAAATCAATGATAGTTCCACAAATTGTGACCTGATCACTTCCAAAGTTAATCAGCATTTTTGCTTTTTTCATGGAACGTCTACTCAACAGCATGGGAATATTTTAGTTCACAACATCAGTCACGATGGTTGCACACATATTTCCAATGTAGCAGGGCAGAGTAACACGTTTGAGGGAAGAAACTGTGACACCATCAGCAAAAGTAAACTTTGTGGATGTCGCTTCTTCTCTTATAGCTTCATGTTCATAATCGGTGAGCTCACTTAGATAGCAATTGATCCATTGAATTCCACATACAGTTGTAGAACACGCTGTGTCTAGAAGAGCACATCCCTTTGATTCTTCTACTAGAGTCTGTAACTTACCTCTGCTTGCGGCATCATCCGCATAGCCCATAAATAACGACAGATGCACTGTTTCAAAATTTTCTTCTCGACTGCCGTCATTGTCATATGCATCTGGACAGTCACATGCCCAATGAAATCTAGAATCACATACTAAACACCTTGATACCTTTCCGTCAGACCCAAGTGGGTTCTGCCTTCTGCCAGTGGATGAGCGTTGGGGAATTCTAGCAGATACGGTTGAATATCGACCACCACCACGACCTCGATCATGTACTGCACCACCCCACAACATTCTCCGTCCTCGTCGAGTACCTCTAACATAAAACATTTCCTCACCCCCAACTTCATCACTCCAAAATACTGGTTCGCCCTTCACCTCCCTGGCAGACACTGATGCATTGTTCTGCCCGCCAATTTCACCAGCAAAAATACGATTCAGGGCAGATTTCACGTTTTCGTATGTTACCTCAGTTATCGCGGACATCACTAGTTGTTGCTCACTATCTGAAAGTTTCCATGCAGCTAAGAACATAAAAGCCATCACAGAATTTGGCAGTGTCATGTTCTGCTTCGTAAATTTGAAATAAACATGCTCAAATTCTGCCACGAGCTTACAAATGTTCATATCACAGGTTCTCCTGAAGTTGTACAATTCATGCAAACTGCTAACGTCCTTTGTCCACGAGAAATAAACTGTCTAGTTTTTTCAGCAAGGTCTGAACACCATTCTCTTGTTTCAAATCAGCCGCATCAATTTCCGAAGACGCCACCCTTGCTCTTCCAGACAATGACAGGTGAATAGCTAAGGCTTGCTTCTTTTTCGGTAAGTCCGTCAGTTCGCACCAAATGTCGATGTCCTTCTTCCAACTCTCATAAGCAGAATCATTTTCAAGGTTTGGAGGCCACTTAGTTGAACAAGACGCCATTATGTCTATCTACGCTCTGCTACCAGTATTAGAAGGCAAACTACACTCACCGGCCTCACACCGTGAACTGCCCGGGCCCCCAGCTGCACACCGCAGGACCCTTCCTGTGACGTCACCACTTGTGACGTAACAGGTGTGTGCACATGCACACACACTAACAGCAATATGCACTAACAGCTTAGATGATGTGGAAAAATTGTGCTTCCCAAATAGAGGTATAAACGTTTGAGATACTGTAGTTTGAAAGAGGGGTGGTACAAGCAAAGAACTACCGTTTGTTTAAAGGAGTGGATAATTTAAAATATGGAGACAGAACAAAGTGAACTTAGTTCAAATCTTAGGTAACTGAACTAGGTAAATACACACACACACACACAGTTTTGTAACACCGGACAGAGCGTACGTGTGTCCCCGCGCTCTGCACTCTTCTCAGCTGCAAAATACCTGGGTGTATTTAGAAATGAGTCATGCTTGGTACTAAGCAAATTATAAATGGTTGTAGATTAAGTAGAAATGAGGAAGTGCTGTCCAAAGGAAGTATATCAAGTAGTCAGAGCCTTAAGGAGTGTTAGCAAACGACAGGCGCCGAGTCGGGTAAACAGACGAGCTCCGAGTAAATTCCAACACTGACGGAATGGAGGCGCTAAACTGTAAGTAGAAAGTATATTTCTATAAGATGGCGTACTTTCAAGAAGTGCAACTAGGTAAGAGGAAGAGAAACAGTAAAAAAAAAAATGATGACTACCCAGATCTGCTGGAACTGGATACATTTAATAAATTAGCAGAGAAAGTTAACAGATTGGAACAAACTTTCAAACTAGGATTGGATGTAATAAGGAAGGAGTTGTACCAACAAAAGGAAAAAAATGAGGAACTTGTAAAGGAATTAAACCAAAAAGATGCAACAGTAGGTGAGCTACTGGCTGAAGTAGATATTCTGAGGAAGAAAATAAATAAAATGGGAAATACAGTAGTAACCCATGAAAGAGTTTTGAAGGAGTATAATAATGATTAAGACATAATTAGACAAGCAGGTAGTCTGATAGAGCAAAGTCGAGACACTGATGAGAAGATAACTCAGGCAAATGAAATGTTGAGGAAGTACAAAACACATAGGCAGAAGTACCCAAAGCAAGTCAAGATCTAAAAAATAAGGCTGAATCAAAAGACATGGCAAGAGAGGTGAAAGACATCATAAGGAAGAACCCAAGGCTAATAAAGGAAACAGCTGGGATTAACAGATCTGTAGTCATCACTGGTAAAGGTGAAGAAGAAATAAGGAATAGAATCACCAGAGATAACAAGGAGATGGAAAATATGATTAACATATTGAAAATAGTATCAGACAAAATCTGTGAGAAAGATGTAAAGGAATTTAAGAGATAAGGGAAATATGAGAGAAACAAGTCAAGGCCCCTGAAAGTAACCTTCCCAAGTGTGAACATTGTAGAAGAGGTATTAAAATATGCTAACAAACTTATTGAATCAGAGGAGTACAAAGAAGTGTGGATAAAAAGGTGCCTAATTCAAGAGGAAAGGGGATTACTAAAGAAAAGGAGGCAAGAAGCAAGAAGAAAGAATGATGCAAGATCAGATGAAGAGAGAAGTAATTTTTTTTTACAAAGTAGTAGGATTGCAAGTAAAAAAAATGGCACATAAACAGCAGGGACAAAAATAATAAGAGCAAGATAGTAAACTCGAACAAAGTCAATTATGTGAACAATATGGCAAAGCTAATGGACTCAAATGTAGAGGGAATGATATCCAAATTATTAGAGATAAAGGACTATATCATAGAAAATGAGCCTCATATTACTTGTCTGGCAGAAACAAAATTAACCCCAAGGATATCAAATGACTCTTTAAATCTGGATGAGTACAATATTTGGCGATGAGACAGAAATCTAAAAAAAGAGGTAGGAGTTATGATACTGACAGAGAAAAGACTCCAAGTAAAAGAGTTAGAAATAGACATACCCTCACAAGTAGAATTAGTCACAGTAGAGATTAGTACATCAGAAGGGATAATAATTGTGGTAAATTGATATATGTTACCCAGGACAAACACATGGGATAGAGGTGAATATGAAGACCTGGCAGAAAAGACAGTTCATAGTTTAAGAACCCTACTATACAGAATGGAAGAGAAATCTGAAAATTATACTAACAGGAGATTTTAACACAAATATATACTGGAATACTCTAGATGTAAAAAAGCCATGAAAGTTGTTGGAATCAAAAGCTTTTGGATCTTATACAGGAATTTTTTTCTACCACAACATGTAAGGGAGAACACCAGAAAAAGAGGACCAGAAGACCCCTCATTATTAGATCTCATATCTACTAGGCAAGAAAATGAAATTGACAAATTCCCCCCCCCCTTCAGCAAAGGTGACCATTCAGTACTAGATTACAGTTTCAGGATAGCATATACAGTATACAGGTAATGGGAATTACAAAAAGAGGCTAAACTACAAAAAAGGGCAACTATCATGACCTAGAGAAGTACAGCATGATAACAGAAAGACAACTTGGTTTTGGAAAAGGAAAATCATGTGTCACTAACCTATTAAGTTACTATGACAGAGTTACAGAAATAATACAGAGAAGAGATGGCTGTATGGATTTCAAGAAGGCATTTGACAGAGTACCACACTAAAGACTTTTATGGAAACTGTACAATCATGGAGGAATCCAAGGTAAACTGTACAATTGGACGCAAGATTTCCTCAGTAAAAGGGAAATGAGAACAGTGCTAATGGGAAATTACTCATTATGGAGAGAAGTTACAAGTGGAGTTCCACAGGGCTTAGTGTTGGTAAAAGAGAAAAAAGACCATACTGCGACTAAGTTAGGAAGTTTAACTCTACACACATCAGAAAGGAAAAAGAATTTAGGAGTGATTATCAGTAACAGACTATCACCAGCTGACCACATAAATGAAAAAGTAAGGAACTTGTACACACTGCTTGCTAATACGAGGGTAGAGACCAGACTGCGACTATAAGTTAGGAAGTTCATCCCTACACACATCAGAAAGGAAAAAGAATTTAGGAGTGATTATCAATAACAGACTATCACCAGCTGACCATATAAATGAAAAAGTAAGGAACATGTACACACTGCTTGCTAATATGAGGGTAGCATTTACATATATAAATGAAGACATGCTGAGACTGAGAAAGATAATAACATCATTCATCAAACCAAGTTTGGAGTATGCATCAGTAGTCTGGAATCCACATCTCAAAAAACACATAGATAAGATTGCAAAGGTACAAAGGGTCGCTATAAGATGGGCACCAAGTTTAAGGGACCTAAGCTTTGAAGAAGGACTTGAAAAATTAAACCTACCAGCATTACAGGAAAGAAGGAGAAGAGGATACATGATTATGGTATATAAATGCATCACAGGAAAAGAGAAAATAGTCGTAAATGAGTATACAGTATAACCTATGGGGAAGAAATGTTAAGAGGACACTGTAGAAAACTGTACAAAAAGGGAGGTGATAAAGACGTAAGGAAATTCAGTTTCCCAAATAGAGCAGTTGATCAGTGGAATGCACTACTGAATGAAATAGTGTGTGCCAAAACATTTCATAAATTTAAAGACATGTATGATAAAAATGGTTCAAAACATGGGACAGTACGAGCTTGACTCATTCCTGTAAAGATACAATTAAGTAAGAACACACACACACACACACACACACACACACACACACACACACACACAAGCATATTTTAACCATACTTCTTTCTTCTACTGAGTACTAATTGTCCTTCTTTTACTATTCAGTTTTTCTCCTGACTCAGTACCTAATCTCATATGTCTATATCTGTACCACCAGGTCACCAGTTTACTGGGAAGTCTTCGGTAGAGATGTACCGTCAATGTCTCTTAGCCGGCTGCCGCTGTGTGGAACTGGATTTCTGGAATGGCCGGCTGGAAGAACCTGCCATTGTCCATGGTTTCACACTTGTCCCAGAAATCAGCGCCAAGGTTAGGAGCACATGTAATTTTGGCTGTACTAAAAAGTATCAGTATACATTTCATTTTAAATAATCAGGCACAGGTGCTGATGTAGAGTCTACATATGGTGATGCTGTGTACCCTGGGTGAAGTGAAGCAGCTGTGACATCCACTCAAGAGTCCTTCTATCTATCTATTGCCAGACGCCTCAATCCCGAACGGGATGGCCAGAAACAAATCGCCTCCATGTCACTCTGTCCCCTGCCATTTCACTACCATGCTCCCAACTCACACCCCCCTCTCTCATATACCTCTCCACTCCATCCCTCCATCTCATCCTCGGCCTCCCCCTCCCTCTCGCCCCCTCCACCTCACTCACATACACTCTCCTCGTCAATCTTTGACTCTCCATCCTCTCCACATGCCCAAACCACCTTAACGTGTTTCTCCTAACGCTTCCCATCACGTCCTCAACCACACCACAACGCTCCTTCACTTCCTCATTTGTTAGTCTGTCTCTCCATGTGACTCCACATGCTCCTCTCAAATAACTCATTTCCACTGCTCTCACTCTTGACTTCTGTCCTTCCAACAGGGTCCAAGCTTCACTTCCATATGTCAGAGTTGGTATCACAATACTGTCATGTAACAACTTTTTCACTTCCATGCTCACCTCCCTGTTTCTTATCACTGCTTTCAACGAACCAGCAACCTTCCTTCCCTGCTGTACCCTTTCGAGCACTTCACCCTCCAGACTACCATCCTTACTCATCACACTGCCCAAGTACTTAAATTCACTCACATTCTCCATTTCCTTCCCATCCAATCTCACTGTACACTCACTGGCTTCACTTCTCTCGAAGACCATCACTTTACTCTTCCCCACATTCACCTTTAGATTCCGTTTCTTACACACTCTCCCAAACTCATCTACCAAGCCTTGCAGCTCCCCTTCGTCTTCACTCAACAACACAGTATCATCTGCAAACAACAGTACAGGTAGTTTCCAAACACTGCCCTCTCTCACTAGGGCCGCTCCAACATCCACTGCCCGACCTTGTATCTCTTTTATAATCCCATCCATATACAGATTGAACAACCATGGATACATGACACATCGTTGTTTCAATCCAACCTTCAAATGGAAAGATTCACTCAGTTTGCCATCCACACGCACTGCAGCCTTAGCACCCTCATGCATACTCTTCACTGCCTTCAACAACTTCCCATCCACTCCATATATTCTTAATACCTTCCACAAACCTTGTCCATCCACCCTGTCATATGCTTTCTCCAGATCCATGAAGGCTGCATACAACTTCTTGCCCTTCTCTAGAAACTTTTCCACTAAGGATCTAAGAATGAATATCTGGTCTACACAACCTCTTCCCTTCCTAAAACCTCCTTGTTCTTCTCCAACTAATTCCTCAGTAATTTCCCTAACTCTGTCAATAAGTATCCTACCATATATTTTTCCTATTACACTGAGAAGGCAAATTCCCCTATGATTACCACACACTGCTTTTTCCCCATCCTGGTGATTTCTTCCTCTCTTCTCACAACCCTCCTTCTCCCTACCCTTGGAGTTTTTGTCAGCCTTCTTCAAAAATTCGGATTCAGTATAACCTCACTACAAAGGACTTCAGTACACTGGAATTCACTTTTTTCGGAGTCAGGGAACCATCCGGAATTATTTCTCATATATCAGAAAAACTCCGAAAAGCTAAAAGCAGTCTGGACTGCCTAACCTCACGGCAGGGTGGCCATAATTGTCCGTGCGGTTTGTTTCTTCGTGCATTGGTTGGTGGTGGGCTGGCAGCGTAGCTATTGTTCTAAGTGTATAGTACAATATTTGAAAAGTGTTAAAAATTAAGATATACCCATAATGTTTTTTCTAAATGCTAAAAAATTAGAAAAGGGTCTGTATTAATATTAATATTAAGACATCAAGCTTTAACCCCTTAACCGCGGGTCGTCACTTTCGTGACGGTTGGGTGCAATGGATCATACCGCGGGGCGTCACTTGAGTGACTCTGTGTTATTTTTAGTTCCCCCGGGCTTTCAGTTGGTGACTTGTATCATCTGTCAGCACTGCCAATGTCCAACAGTAGTCAGAGCTGCTAATGTCATCAGTACTCCCATCCATTGTTGACAATTTAGCCATTTTCCCCCATTCTAGACTCCCCTACATTACCCTCTCCTGTCGTCTGCTCAGCCGCTCTGCGCTAATTAAATCTTCCCCGAATTTTTCACTGTTTTCATCCATTGAAATGAGACCTATGCCCTATTCTTATAGAAAATAATATATATATATATATATATATATATATATAAA